>JACEIK010001619.1:60978-102183 GCA_018107945.1 Datura stramonium | reverse complement strand
ATACATCGATGTACTCAGTTTATTTTCCTTCTTGCCTACTCGCATGTTTTGTTTATTTACATTTTCCCGCATGCTCAGTACATTTGAAGTACTAACTACATACTTTATGTGATATATTGTTTCATGATATAGATTCAGGTATCCAGACTCAGCCTCGCGGGTAGACGCGCTCATTCTTCCATCTCAGCGGATTGTGGTGGGTCCTCATCTCTCTAGGACGAGGTCTATGATTCTTATTTCAGTTTTATTTCATTTTTCAGACTTAGGAGTTAGCTGGGGACTTGTCCCAGCAACTTGTCAGTTTAGTTGAGGCTTTCAGACATGTGAAATCAGATGTAGTCTATGTATTTAAGTTTTGTTAGATTATGTCTTTAATGTTTTAAATCTGACTTCTTACAGTTAGGTTCCGCTCAGTTATGTTTCTATTAGTTGTTTCTATTGTTAAGTGTTATGCTATGATTATGCCATGGGTCGACTTAGAGCCTTTCGGAGTTCCTTGTCTCGTGTTACGGCTAGGGTGTGAACTCGGGTCGTGACACCTTCACTGTCCAAAGTCTCAAATCATTAACACTCGGCTGACCATGACTCATCCCAAAAATCGTAGGGACTGACCACGACTTGTGGTCATGTCCGTGGTGATTTCAAAACTCAAAATTCCAACTCGAGTACAGTACCTCACCACGAGTTACTTCACAAATCGTGGTCTACCCCATGGGTCACAGAATGACTCGTTCTATGACCTGGTGCCAAATTTCAAATTTTCTCTGTTTTAAACTCCCGGGTCTGATCTTTGGGCTTTCGGGGTATAACATGGATTGCGGGTGATATTACCCACTATTAATTAAGGCTATCTCGTTGATACCTCAACCCCAACCCTTTAATCCATAATATTTCTAAAATAATATACTTGGTTAATTTTGTCATAACAAACCTAAATTCACTTCATTAAGTTACTCCTTTTAGAAATAGAGAACATAAATGTGAAGCCTAGTATCAAACTTCTCATCATATTTCTAATGGGATTTGATACCTAACCCTATTGGGTTTTATATTTAACAATGAACTTTTACGTTACTAAATTTGTGCAATTTGGACGTATCAACATATACCCCAACTTTGTAGGAGATCCAATTCAATTTTTTGTTCCATTTATGATTGGTTAAGGTACAAAATAATCACACAAAACAATAATAAGTCATAATAAGCATATAAAATATCATAACTTGAGTAATACACTCCAAAATATAATAATATAAATACAAGAACCAAGCCCTCACAGATCTCCAAGAAGATGTAAAGAAGTGAAGAAGTTAACAATTGTACTAGAGAAACTCATAAGAGAATTTGTTCCTCTAAGTAGACATGTGACTATAAAAGATAGAAGATGAAGTTGTTCACATGTGCACCAAGATTCCTTGAAAGAATTTTAATACAAGAGAATTAATTTCAACAAGGAACTGTAAATATATACTAGGTAAGTTTTCATATAATACGCACTTGTAATTAGCCTCAAATAACAAGATTAAAAGAATACCATAAACGTGAAGAAGAAGAAGTTGAAGATGAAGAAGCTATTGCTACAATAAAGAATATGTTCCTATCATGTTTTATTCATACATTCCTTTAGTTATAATAGTTAGTTTCTTTCTTGATTAAATTCTAGTTGATTGTAGTAGGTGTAGACTTTTATTATAAGGGACTTCATTGATTGGGTAGATTAATTAGAGAGAGGAGTAAAGAGGATAGAGATATAACAATTAGGAACAGTTTTCTAGATGTTACAAGGGTAGTTGTAAACCTATATACAGTTTGAGCTTGAGGTCACTAGAAAAGTTTTTGAAACGTCCAAAAGAGATAGGTCATATTTGTTTTAATCTCTTGAGGAATGTAACATCCCAAAAGTTTCTAAGATCATACCCTAGACTTGAAGCAAAAAACCAGTATGAAAGTGAATTTTTTCCTCAGGATGAGTCATTGTACAATAGGTTAGATGATACCACGAGTCGTGGTCAGACTCGTGGTAGGCAGCCAGTTGAATTTTAAAAGCCTAGATGTAACGACTCATGTCACGACTTATGGAGTCATGTGACGAGTCGTGATGTCCCCGTCATGAGCATCAGTTCAAGAATTGGTCAAGTCTTCACCTAAAGCACGAGTCATGTAACGACTCGTGGTGACTTGTAATGGATTGTAGTGAGAGTCATGGGAGAAAAGTTCATAGAATTATAGAAGAAGGGTCCTAGTGACCGTGAGTCATCGGATGACTCATGATAACCTATGACAATCCTTTACGATGCTCATTATGTCAAGTCCACAGTGTAGTGCCAGGGTGATTTTGTGGTAATGAGAGCTCACCACGAGTCGTGGAAAGAACCAAAAACGCGTGTCACAACCCCTGATGACTGCCAATAGATTTTTCAGTTTAAGTTTCCAGGGGCATTTTAGTAATTTTCTATGTTTTTAATTCCTAAGTGAGATCATTTTGTAAATTCTAAGAGAGCTATTAGCCAGTTTTTCCTAGTCTAATCCCTGACTTTTCTCATAATTGTTGTAAGTTCTTCTTCTCTTTTCCTCTCAAGGCTCATGAACACCTATGGTTTCTCTCCAAGAGCTTTAAGATTCAAGTGCTAGTAGGGGATTTCTTCGAGCTAGGTATGTGAGACTTTAACAAGGATTTCCTTTCACCTTGTGTCTCAATCATTTCATCAACCCTATACTTTTCAACTCCCTAGAAAAAGCATGTCTTAGGGTTTCAATTCTATGTATGAATTCTCCCATGTATTCCATGTTATTAAGGTTTTCATTACAAATAGCATATAATGTTCATCATTTCAAGGCTCTTAAGATCAATAGCTATGTATGTTCATGATTCCTTCTCTCTAATCCATGATTTATGTCCATGATATAATGTTAGCATGATTTCTAAGACTCAACCATGATTTAGCACTATTTTCGAGAATATGTCCCTTCCTAAATATATATGATTTTACCATGATTTCAGTACATATGAATTAAACTATGACTTGAGTCTACAATTTTCATGAATTCAGTATGATCAGCATGCTTATAGTTCTTTAGACTCTCAAGCCTCTTGCTAGTAGAAAGTAGCCTTGACTAGTCTTAGAACATAAGTTATGAGCCCTTAGTATCAGTATTTCATGGTCCCTTGGGCTCTCAGGACTCTTGCTAGATAAAGTGGTTCCGACTAGTCTTAGGACATCATCTTCAGATTATCAGCTTATATATATTCTTATGTTCAGTTGGGAGTACTACTTAGCACCGAGTAGGTTAGGCTTCCAGAGCATCTAAGTCTCAGAATTACGTGCCACCATAGGATAAGGGATTCTCAATTGTCGAGAATGTTTCCCTTAACCCGAGTTATGTGGGATCCTCACTAGTAAGAGTGTTTCCCTTGCCTCAATGGGCGCATGCAGGGGTCGTTGTTAGTTTAGATTGTCTCCCTTACGAGTGATATCGTGCCAGTCATAGTTCTTACCCTCGGAAAGGTATGAACACCCTTCCAACTAGGGTTGTAGGTTGAGCTCCATGAGGCTCACATTGGAGTTTGTCAGCTAATAGGCTCTCCCACAGTATAGTTTAGTTTTAGTTTCAGTACAGTTATTGCAGTATAATTTTTATTTTATGATTTCAGTTCAGTCTTCAGTATATGTACATAACCCAAAAAAACTAGATATAATTATATTTCATTAAATGTTTTCAAACTAACATCCTATGTCGGTATTCATGCATCTCAGAAAGGGTCGTTTCACTTTACCTCAACTTATTCATACAACCATGTTCATGTATAGGTTTTCTCAAATTCATAGTATGTTCTCATTTCCAGTTATGTTTCTCATATACTCAGTGCATTCCAAGTATTGACTGCATACATTATGTGTTATATCATTTTATGATATAAATCCAGGTATTCAGACTCAGGCCCGCGATTAAACACATTCTAAACTCTATAATATGATAGTGGTGAGTCCTCTTCTTCCGAGGCCACGAGTTATGTTTCTTAATTTTATAAATTTCTAGCTTCAGATTTTGGAGTTAGATGGGGGCTTTTCCCAACAGCTCATCCGACTAGTAAAGGATTTCAGACAGTGTAGTAATAGTTTTACCTTATGAGTTAGTGTTGTCATCAGATCGTTATCCTTTCGTTTTTATTAGTTATATCACAGTTAAGCTTCCGCTCAGATATGTTCTATTAGTATTTGTTATGTTGGAATTATGCTATGCCATGGGTTAGCTTGGAGCCAATCGTCGTTCTAAGTCCCGTGTTGCATCCAGGGTCCATGCTTAGGTCATGACAAACTTGATATCAGAACATTAGATTTAGTTGTGTCCTAGGGTGTTTGAAGGCCACGTCAAGTAGAGTCTTTTGCATGGGTTTCAAGCGCAACACTAATGAGGAAGAGGCTACAAGGCATTTTTAAGAAAAATTCTCTTTCTTCATGATTCTAATCATGCGTAGAGTGTCAAACTCTAAAAGTTCCTCTTTTAAAATTGTTCTTTACATGTTCGCAGACAATGTCTCCTAAGCAAACAAATGGAAGGGGAAACGATAATGGGCACCACCCGGCCCCAGCAGACCCGATGAATGAGCAGGTTACTCATGCTGAGTTTAGGGCCTTCTTTCATTTGTTTGCTCAGACTATGACAACCTAGGTCAACTAGCAGGCAGTGGTCCATGTCTACCAAAATGAGAATGCAACATTGGTGAGAGTGCGAAACTTCCATAGGATGAACCCACCTAAGTTTCTTTTGTCAAAGATGGATGAGGACCTATATGAGTTCATAAAGGAAATTCAAAAGATCACCCAGATTATGGGAGTGACTGGTGAGGAAAGTGCGAACTTAGCCATCCTATCAAAGAAAGGGGGTTGCACATATATAGTTCAGACAATAGAAGGAAAGCCATAGGTCAAGTGCAACTCCGGTGAGTTGGAATGAGTTTGTGACAGCCTTCTTGGAAAAGCTCTTTCCTTGAGGGTTAAGGGAGACGAAGGAAGCCAAGTTTTTTAATCTAACACATAACAACATGACTGTCTAAGAGTATGCCTTGGATTTTAATCGGTTATCTAAGTATGCACCAGCGATAATGGCCGATCTGAGGGCATACATGAGCAGGTTCATTAATGGAGTCTAAAATTTAGTGGTCAAAGAGTGTAGGAACACAATGCTTATTAGTGACATAGACATTTGTAGACTCATGATCCATGCTCAACAGTTCGAGGAGGAGAAGTTAAAGGAGTTTGGAAGAGAGAGCAAGAGAGAAAGGACAGAGGACTCAGAGTATTCCCAGCATAGGATGAGTGGTGGACCTTGTTCCCAGTCCCGTCAGAGGTCATAAGTCCCAACACCATCGATAAACAATGTTCCATACAGACCTAGGGTAAGATAGATTACATAACTAACTTGCAAGAACTGTGGAAAGAACCATTTGGGAGAGTGCATGGCTGCTTGGGGCACTTGCTTTTGGTGCAGCAAGTCGGGCCATAAACTTAGAGATTGTCCAGAAGCCAAAAAGGGCGAAGGTAGAGCCCTAGCCACCTCTTCAGTAGAGCTCTAACAGCCCGACCACCTTAGCAGGGCACGTAAACTGGTGCACATAAGGGACAACATCAGGACCACTTCTATGCCCTGTCCTCACGTCAAGATCAGGGAAGCTCGTCAAAAGTAGTCATTGGTATGTTATGAGTTCTTCATATGGATCCTAGCATATTGTTAGACCTAGGAGTCACAACATAAGTGATAAGAACCTTTTTGCGTCCTAGTATGAGATTTTTCCATGGGTGGTATGAAATGATTATATATATGAAGCTTTCAATAATAGCTGAAACTCTAGAGTTAGTGATGTAGCCTAGCCTTAAGAAAGGATACAAGAGTCTTATAATGATGACTTTGAGCTAAGGGTGTTACACCCAGTAAGATTCCCAGCACATAGATGGCCTATTCGCGTGTTGGTTAAGCATATTTGGAAGCCATACATGCTAGAAAAAGGCCCGGGAAAAGATTGGACAAAAAACCTGTCGAACCATCGCGGAAGGAGCCGGGGTAGAGCCCCTCCGCGATGGCACCGTGTCACGGAGGCGGGGCCACCGCATTGGCTCCGTGACACGTTGGGCCTATCCAGGCCAAAGTATATAAAGCCCCACTTCGGTTTTAAATCATTTCATACTTTAAATTTCCAGAAAATTCGCGTGAGAACAGAGAGAGTACGAAGGGGTTTATATAATATCGTCGATTACATTGCCACCGTAGTCCAAATCTAAGTGAACCTCAGTGTTAGGGTGTTTAGCGGCAGGAGCATTCCTATGGATTTTGTTTAGCGAAATTCGGCGGACAAATCGTCGAGCTACCTAGGACCTAAGGTAAGTAGAATTGCTCCAAACTAGTGTCAATGTGCTCTGGCGAGATAAGTGAATCACTTTCTCCCCTTACGGACTTAAGAAAAATAGCAAGTTTTTGACCGTCTTTCGATAAACCTAAGTTTAGGCTATTAATTATATCGAAATAAATGTTGTCTTTAGAGTAGAGATGTATTTAGTGCTAATTGGCGTGTATATGAATACGGTTGCGAGAAATAGCTAGAGTCTTGTAGAGCTTCGTCCAGACGATGCATAACTCGAGGTTAAGGTATGTAAAAACGGTTTCTTCGGCAAGTTCGTAGCTTTAGCCTTGTATGTCATAGTAAACTACGCAATTGAGTTCCGGAGTTGAATGTTGAGAATTGAGTAAGTTCGGTAAATGCAGTTTCTAGATTCTTTCAGCCATCGTACTCGGTCAGAAAGTTAGTAAAGCATGCGCCCGATAAGCGATTAGCATTCAGTTGAGTATAAGTCACTATTATATAATTAGCAAGCATGTTGTTAGATAAAGATCTGATTTTGAGAATAAAGTTAGTAAAGATCAAATCGGATAGATAGACTTGATATTTTGGCTTTCTGGTGTATTCGAGACGGATGTTATCTTGCCTACGAGACTAGCCATTGAGCCGAGATGATATCTTGGCTCTGATTAGCCATTCATACGAGATAGTATCTTGGCTCTGAATTAGCCATACGAGTTAGATAAAAGTGAGATTCAATATAAAACGAGTATAAGATTGATATAATACAAAAAGATCAGAATGAAATCAGTTCCGAGGTAGTGTTTTTAGTTGAACATGCTTGCTAAATATATGTGCTTATTATTTGTTGAGACTGATATTTGTTGTGAGGGCATCTTATTGAGCGTCCTCGCCGCCCTGCAGGTTGGTAATCATCGCCCCTTTGGCCCGGGTGGGTTTGCGTCCTCCAAGGAGTGGCATGCGCGTCCCCGTTTGGACGAAGATGGGATGGCTTTCCCATATCGGGGCGTCGGCATTACGGTACGAGATGGCCCGTTGAGCACAGCGCCCGGAGGCAGATAGAGGATTTCGAATACGAGATACGGTATAGAGTCCTTCGGACTAAGACACGAGTTATTTATATCGGAGGCTATGGCTCGAGCAGGAGACCCAAGGGGCCGGCGGAGGTGCTCCTAGTTAGCGGATGAGTGGAGTGACTTATTTTTGGCTGGTTTTGACCCGGGTAGGGGTATGTAGATTGTTTGCTTGCTTGGCGCCTTGAGCTTATGGGGGTTCGTATTGGCTCTTGCTTGCTATTGTATATCTATTTATGTACTTTATATACTAGTTAATAAACAGCGGTCGTCGCGTCTGCAGTGCGCTCACCTTTGCTCGGTCTGGCGATTTAGTTCATATCGGCTTCTTGATTCGATTATCTCTACTATACATAATTACTAGTTATGTTATCTATATTCCGTTGTATTCGGTTGTTTTGATTGCTTTGCATACTCGGTACCAGCGATCTTGACACCCGATGGCGCTACATTACTTATTTGCGGTACTCATAGATGAGGAGCGATCCTCGTGATCCCGGCCAACCATAGAGTCATCGAGATCTTGTCATCGAGCACGATTTTCGGAGGTGTAGCTCTTTTCCTTTTGTTGTACGGTATGGGTAGGTCGTGGCCACAGTCGATCATTTCTATCGGTACTCACTTAGAGGCTTGCGGATTGTATGTATTTATCTCCTGTGCCAGTCGGTTAGTAGGTCGTGTGAGGCGCGTGCGGTTTGTTATAATTTGTTTAGAGTTGTTTATGTTGGTCATGTGGGGCCATAGTTTGATTGTAGTGGTGACCTTCAGAGTCCGTAGTATTCAGTAATCTCTATGTTGAGTTTCAGATGAAGACAGCATGGTGGCCTTGTCGACGCATAGGTTCCTTGTTATGAGTATGTTTATGTTGCATTGTTATTACGAGGCACAAGTGGCTATAGACGATTGGCGGAGAGCATGTTTACGGCCGTTATATAGCCCTCCCGTTTCCCGAGAAACTGAGTTAGCGCTAGCCGAGCACCGGATGTGCCTAGGCTCACCAGTGCGATCCCGGGACCTACTAGGGCACCAGGTGCCCGATCCTTACCCCGGGCGGGCGTGACAAGGGGGGACATGATATGTTGAAGAGTGAGTTAATTCTTGAGTGTTCTAGTAGGGATTTTCTAGATATAGTATCTACGGGATGTCGATCCATTCCTATTTTAGTGTCTTACCCTATGTTTTGATCAATATTATGATGTACTCATTCCTATGTTTAAATTTCTAGAATAATGAGTAACTACTTGAGCCGTGATCAGTCTTCCTCCATGATTCCATAAATCTCCGCCTCATGTCACAAAATCACATTACATATGGCAGAATCACGCCTCCCGGTATGTTCGGCTCTATGAATTCGAGTCCTTAGAATTTTCCTTAACGGCTCCGGCCGAGATCATTCTACCACATGTATATGCTCAGTTGGAATTTTGTAAATGATTCATGCTTACGATTTCTACATACGCTCGGCCCTATGTATGTTCACCCATAACAAAAATGATGGTTGTAATGGATATGTCCTGAATTGACTCCCATTCGGGCCTTAAATACTCCCATAGGTAGAAGCTCATAAAGTGCGGTTGTTAGCCATGTCAAGGAGTACGAGCTTTTTGGATATTATAAGCTACAACGAATTTGTAGATGAATGTAATGATAGGCTTGTATTATGTATTAGCATTCGATAAGTTGGTGCGGTTAGAATGATGTTCTTATATGAGGAGATGAGATTTTAGGGTGACGAGAGTGTTGCGGGAATGAGAAAGACTCTAATAGGAGGAGGCTCCGGTTGAAACCTTGATGCAATCGAGGGCTCGTAGGTTGGGAAAAATAAGGGAGTTGGTCTCAGTGAAGGTTTTACGGAGGAAATAACTAGTGGAAGGACCTACTTAAGGAAAATGGATTCGGATTAAGTCATACTCTCGGTCAAATCGGGTATCATGATAGCTAATTCCGACATGAGAAACTTGATTCGGGACTAATAACTCTATCTTTAAGTATGGAGAAATAGTTCCTCCTCGGTACTTTACCTAGTTTCGTGTTAGTCTTATGTATTTTAGTCCTTGTCATGTCTTAGCATGAATGCATGATTATGAATTCGATTCATACGTAAGTATTTCGACGGAGTCAAATGCTCCATCGGCATTCGGCCTTTAGTATTGTTTCTTGGGATTGAAGCTCACCCTACTCTTAGTTGCACCTTCGTTTGAGGATGAATATTCCAAAGGGAGAGATAATATAACACCCAAAAGTCCCTAGATCATACCCCAGGACTTGAAGCAAGAAACTAGTAGTAAAGTGAAAGATTTTACCTCGAGAATGAGTCATGGTACGACTGATTGGGATGATACCATGAGTTGTGATTAGACTCATGGAAGACGAGATAGTGGAATTTTCGGTGCCCGATGTAATGACTCACTTCATGACTCATGGGGTGATGTTACGAGTCACTTGACCTCCCCCATCACGGCATCGGTTCCGTGGGGTGGGTGGTACCCCCGCCACCAGTCAAAATAACATTTCGTGGTAACTGTAATGGATCATAGTGAGTCGTGAGAGAAAACTTCAAAAAAAATATACAAGAAGGGTCCGGTGACCACAAGTCATAGGACAACTCGTGGTACTATGATGAACCATTATGATGCTAGTTATGTGAAGTCCATAGAGTAGGGCCAGGTGATTTTACGGTAACGGGTGGTCACCATAAGTCGTGGCGAGAACAAGCGAGTTGTGGCATGCTTGATGATGGCTTGCCGAAAGATTTTTAGGTTCAAGTTTCTAGGGGTATATTAGTAATTTCCAATGCTTTTACTCCCAAAATGATGTCGTTTAGGAATTCCACAAGGGACCTACAATGGGGTTTCATTCTAATCCCTCATTTTCTCACAACCATTGTAAGTTCTTCTTCTCTCTTCCTCTCAAGTCTCGAGAACACCTAGTATTTCCTCTCCAAAACATTAAGACTCAAGTGCTAGTGGGGTATTTCTTCAAGCCAAGTATGTACCAAAATCAACAAGGGTTTCATTTTCACCCTTGTGTCCCAATCATTTGATGAACTATAGACTTTTCAACTACCTAGAAAAGCACGTCTTAGGATTTTGAGATTCTCTGATTGTAATTCTCTCATGTCTTCCACGTTTTCAAGGATTTCATGATAAATAACATATAATGTTCATGATCTCAAGGCTCTTGCGATCAATAGCTATGTATGTTCATAATTCCTCCTCCCCAATCCATAATTTATGTCCATGATATGGTGTTAGCATGATTTCTAAGATTCAGCCTATTTAGCACTATTTTCTAGAATATGGCCCTTTTTAAATATATATGATTTTACCGTGATTTCAGTACATATGATTTAAACCTTGATTTGAGTCTGCGATTTTTATGGTCGTATGATCGGCATGCTTATGATTTCTTTAGACTTTTCGGGCCTCTTTGCTGGTAAGAAAGTAGCCCTCACTAGTCTTAGAACATCAATTATGAGCCCTTAGTATCATTATGTCATGGTCCTTTAGGGTCTCGGGACTCTTGCTAGATAAAGTGGTTCTTACTAGTCTTAGGAAATCAGCAGGATTATCATCTTATATATATTCTTATGTTCGGTTGGAAGTTGTACTTGGCAGAAGTAGGCTGGGGTTCAAGCATATCCAAGTCTTAGAACTACGTGCCATCGTAGGATAAGTGATTCTTGATACTAGAGAATATCTTCCTTAGCACGAGGAATATGGGGTCCTCGCTCGTAGAGTGTTCCCTCGCCTCGATGGGCGCATGCGGGGGTCATCGTTAGTTGAGATTGTCTCCTTGAGTCATGTCGTGCCAATCATAGTTCTTCCCTCGGAAGGTCGAACACCCTTCCAGCGGGTTGTAGGTTGAGCTCCATGAGGCTCATTGGAGTTTTGTTAGTCCATGAGCTCCCATGAGACTCACCCACGAAAAATATAACATAGAGTATATGGTCGGTACTTAGAATGTACTAAGTATATTCGGGTGAGTAAAATATGCTAATAAAATAGTATAAAAGAGATTATGAGTAAAAGTATAAAATGTGAGTTTCTAATCATAAGCTGGACATGAGAGCTCAAGGCATTTAAAAACTATAATATAAAGGCGATCATGAGCCCGAATTTATAGTAAAGTCTCATAAAGAATATTTTGAAATAGAACGTATATGCCATAAAATTATGAATTATGAATTGGAGATTCTTATAACCGACATACCCCACGTGAGCATACATTGAGCCCAATATGTATGTTACACCCCGTAAATTCCCGGCACATAGATGGCCTATTGGCGTGTTGGTTAAGGAGTATTGAAAATACTTGTGAAAAAGGCCCGGAAAAATATCGGACCCACTTGGCGCCAGAGTCGAATTCAGCAAAAACTGAAATCGACTTATAAATTGCATTCCCTGAATGCGATTTATAGTGACCATATATATATACCCCCACTTCGGTTTTAATTCATTAAACTCAAGAAAATTTCCGGTAAACTCGCGAACGAGAGAGAGTACGAAGGGAGTTATAAGTATGTTTCGATTATTTTATTTGTCAAATGTAGTCCAAATCCAAATTATCTTCGGGTATCGAGGTATTGCGGCGAGGAGCATTCCTGGATTTTGTTTCGCGAAAGTCAGCCGACAAATCATCGAGCTACCGACCTAAGGTAAGTAGAATTGCTCCAAGCCTAGTGTATATGTGCTCCTAGCCCTAAAGTGAATACTTCTCCCACGCCGGACTTTTGAAAAATAGCTAGTTTTCGACCGTCTTTTCGATAAGCCTAAGTTTAGGCTTTAAATATATCAGTGACGTTGTCTTCGAGAATAGTGTTGTATTTAGTACTAATTGACATATATGAATGCGATTAGAGGAGAAATAGGCCGGAGCGGCCAGACTTCATTAAACCCGGTCGGATAACTTCGAGTTAAGGTATGTAGCGGTTTCCTCGGCAAGTTAGAGGTTTTAGTCGTATAAATCATAGTAAACTCCATACTTGAATTCTCGGAGTTGAATGTTGAGTATTGAGTAAGTTTAATAGCCATCTGGTTTTGCGTTATTGTATCGTATTCGGTCCAGAAAGATAGAAAAGCATGCGCCAAAGGGCGGTTAGCATTCCAGTTAGTATAGCCTATTGCATGATTAGCAAGCATGTTGTAGAATAAAAAGCGAGATTTTGAATAAAAGTTTGTAGGTAAATCGAGATAGATAGACGATATTATGGCTACAAACTAGCCATTCGAGCCGGTTTATTGTCACGATTAGCCATTCGATAGATAGTATCCTGGCTGAGATTAGCCAAACGGTTAAATAAAGATTACGAGAATCGGTAGTACATAATCGTGAGAATCATATAATACGAAGAGATCGAGAATAAGGAATCAGATTTGAGATAGTCTTTTTTAGTTGAACATGCTTGCTATTTATATGTGCTATTTGTTTGTTGAGACTTGATGTGGCGTGAGGGCCCCTTATTGAGCGTCTCGCCGCCCACAGGTTGTGTCGTGTCGCCTTTGAACGGGTGGGTTTTACGTCACTCAAGGGGTGGCATGCCATCCCCCAACGGGCCAGTTGGGATGAAGCTTTCCCCATATCGGTCATTCGGCACTACGATGCAGAAGCTGATACGTTGAGTATGTGTCGAGTACTATCAGTCTGAGATATTTGGTGAGTTTGTGTCGAGGGAAACAGACGATCTACATTTCGAATAGCACATTGATTTGTGTCGAAGCAGACCTATACATTACGAATCTTACATGTAAAGTCCTCCGGACTAACACGATTATTATATTGGAGGCTATGGCGGCGGAACCCGGGGCGGTAGGGTGCTCCTGAGTGGCGGAGATGAGTGGAGTGACTTATTTTTGGTGGTTTTGACTTAGGGTAGGGGTATATGGGTGTTTGCTTAGCCATCCAAACATGGGGGGTTGGTATTAGCTCCTTTCTTTTCACTTGTATATCTATTTATGTGCTATATACTTGTTAATAGACGACACGTCGTTGCGTCTACGAATGCATACTTGGGATCTGAAAGCAGTTGATTCTCTCATTTCTTGGTCGATTATCTCTGCTAAAAGAAGAATTGCTAGTTATGCCATCTATATTCACTTGTTTTGATTGTATTATTTGATTGCTGCATACTCGGTACAGTGATGCGGTGCCCGGTGAGGTCTTGCATTACTTACTGCCAGTACTCATAGACGAGAGCGTCCTCGTAATTCCCGGTAAGCTATAGAGTCATCTGACTCCTGTCATCAGATCGATTTCGAGAGGTGTAGCTCTTTTCCTTTTGTTATGCGGTATGGGTAGGTCGGGCCCTTTCAGATCATTTCTTTGTTACTCATAGAGGCTTGCGGTGTATGTATTTATCTCACGTAATTCGATTAGGCAGGTGAGTGTGAGAGCCGCGCGGTTGTTATAAGCTTGTTTTAGCATTCTGTTTATATTGGCCAGTGTGGGGCCATAGCTTGGCTGAGTAGTGGTGACCTTGCCGGTCACATAGTTATTGGTTTCTATGTTGAGTTTGGATGACTAGACGGCATGGTGGCCTTGTCGGCCCGCATAGGTTCCTTGTTATGAGTATGTTTACGGTTATATTTGTTATTACGAGCCTGAGGTGGTACATATTCTTGTTAGTAGGAGGAGCTGTGTTCTGGCCGTTATATAGCCCCCTTTGTTCGAAGCACGAATAATAGAAACTAGCCAGGCACGGATGTGCCACAAGCCCACCGGTGCCGATCGAGTCTACTAGGGCACCGGAGTGCAGTCATACCCCCTGAGGGGCGGGCGTGACAATGTAGAAACTACGGTCGGGAGAATTGTTCATACCTTTCTAGGTGTACAACCATAAAAAATTATGATATCACTCATGGGTGGCCCATTCGGGCATGGGGCCACTCTCGTGGAGGACCCCCATGTTAGCTACATTGGCACGTAGTTTTGAGACACCGGGTGCGAGGACCTCGATCTACTCATTTGTTGAATACTACTCCCAAGAAGCATATATAATGCTCATATCATAGTCATGAAACATGGGTTTATATGGCTAGTTTAAATCATGAAATTCTTAACATGTTAACATACGTGAGCTAGCCATGATAATAGTGTGAAGGTCGACCATGATATATACTTGTAAACGTTCATGCATACTTTAATAATTTATCATAACTTGAAATCATAGGCTCGTAAACTTGAAAATCATAAGATCATGCATAATTGGATAAAATCATCATAAACTTGAAATCAAGAATTCATAAGGAATTTGATGGTGAAATTTGTCATATTAACCATAATTAAATCAATGAAAAAAATGAGAAATTGAACAAATAAAAAAGATCATAGAATATTTCATTGAATTGGAGTCCTAGCCCAATAATTTTCATCAATTTGATTGGAGACTTGAATTCATGACATAGAGAATAAATTGGGCATGAGGGTAGAAGAAATCCCACATTCATGGCCCTACATTCCTAGGTAAATGATTCACTAACTTTTCTTGAAGATCCAAGAGGAATTGAGAAGATAGAGGTGATGAAACTTAGCTTCTTCTTGAGAGAAAATCCAATCTACGGATGTTTGATAGAGAGAGAGTACTTAGGCTAGGTTAAACCCTTTAATCCCTAAGAAGCTTAAAACAACATCATTTAGGAGTTAAAAACATAGGAGTTTATCAAAATACCCCAAACTTCCAAAAAGGCCTAAACTAGCAACAATTGCAAAGGATGGGTCATTGGTTGATAGGGCGACTTTCGTCACGTGGTTCATCCAATCCTTTTCACGATTTCACTAAAGTTCTGAGCCTTTTGCTCAGAACTTCAGGATTGATGCAAGGTTGGATGTATTAGATAAAGACTCAAAATAGATTCAATTTGATGTGTTGAATCACCCAAAAACTTTTGTAAATTGGGAGCTATGGTACTTTTACTTTGACCCATTATAAGAACTTATGCAACCTTGATAAGCAAGAAGGCTCTCAACTCAGAATTTATTGCTAGAGTTTCCTTATGACCTTAATTTCCATCCAATGCACTTCCTACTCTTAAGAATTGATTTAACAACTTGTTTTCATAAATTCACCGGGTTTGGGCCTATCTACATACCTAAATTATTCAAACTTAGCCGAAATTCTAGGGATTATAATATCTCAACTAACAAATGAAACAATGATTCATACTATTATATTACAACTTATACTAAGTCTTTATAGCTACTGATCCTCCCTTAAAATTCCCTAAACCCCCTTCCTACGAACCATCTACGACCCACCTATTGCACATCCAAGCCCAAAGTACACAGGATCATAGACACGGGACAAGGAGCCTCGAGAGACCCCAAGTCAACCCATGGCATTAGCATAATACTAATTAATTCATACAAGGAGAAGAAACTTAACTTATCAAGCATGAACTAGGCGAAGAGTCGTATCATGAGATATAAAGAAAACAACAATACCAGATCCAAACATAAACGGCTGAATACTACACATAAGAATTAGAAAGCCTATAATCATAAAAAATGGTTAAGGGACAAAACCCCAACTAACCCAAAAATTTTGATAACACATAAGAAAATTAAACAAGTACGGAACATGAAGCCCTCGAATCATGAGGACTCACCACTAGAGAATTAGCGGCTTAAAGCACAAAGCGGGGGACGATGCTAAGCTTTGCCGGAACAAGATCCACGAAAATATATGGGTCGTGCTCGGAAAGTAAGTATGTAAGGTATGCAAAAAATTCTCTTAAAAACATAAAAGTTATAGGAGTGGGGACATGTGATTATAAGATTGAAATCGTAAGTATATCGTAAGGCTCAATATTTCCAAAAATATTCATAAAACCATCAAAGTCATAACATGGGGAAAACATTTCATAAATCATAACTTGAGCCAAAAGAACATAATCATGTATATTTCAAAACCATGAGGAACAATGTGAGATTTCTATAACCGACATACTCCACATGAGCACACATGAAGTCCGACTAGTATGCCTAGTCGGAGGCCGTTCATACCTTGCCAAGGGTATGAACCATGGAGAGAATGTGATATCACTCATGAAGGCCCCCGAAGTAGGGCATAGAGAGGCCCATCCTTTGAGGAGGTCCCAAACATAATCCTATGTTGGCACGTAGTTACCGAGATTTGGGGGTGTAACTTGGGCCTAAACCTACTCGGTGTTAAGTACTACTCCCAAAACATGTAACGTGCTCATAGAAATCTATACATAGCATGCACGGCTAGTTAAATCGTGAAGATCATACGATGTTTGAGAGTTCATAATACTAGCCATGGAATTTGGGCCCATGAGTCGGCCAAGGAGCATAGTTCATAAATCATACACAACATAAGGGCATGGCCCAAATCTTAATCATGCTTTAAATGCTTAATTTATGCGAAACATAATCATGAAAACACGAGCAATAGGAAACTTGAAGACATGCTTCAAACTCAAAATTTTGTATCAAGCTTGGATTCATCATGAACGAGGAATTATACCAAAGTCCTTCATAATTTGGCATCCATACTTTTAGAGTTTTAAATCATGAAATATAAAATATTCAATGCTCCGGTCCAAATACTTCAAAACAAGTAATTTAAACATACTACCACACTTTCATATGTAAACTTTTGAGAAATCATGTAATTGGGTTAAGACCCACACGAATTTGGTAACTTAATCGTAGGAAATGGGAAGATATGGGCATGGGTAGGGTCTAATCTACCCATTCAAAACCCCATACCTGGAAATTCATTTGACTTCCTACTCCCTTGAAGAACCCTAAGTGAAAACTTGAAGAATCTTGAAGAAATTTGCTTGAAACCCTTCCTACTCCCTTCTCTAACACTTGTAATTGCTAAAATGAACTTAACGGGGTTTCATCCCTTAAAGACCTTGTTCTTACCTCAAAAGCGATGTGGTTTAGGGTCAAAGCGTTGAAAAGTCAAAATTGCCCTTATTGGAATTCCACAGCGGTTACGCTCGACCGAGTCGTGCCACGAGTCGTACCATCAAGTCACGACTTGTGGTTACCTCTCGTGGCGAGTTCACTGCTTTCTCTAACTTTACGAATTTGGTCATGGCGGAATACCAAGACTTGTACCATCAATCTAAGTCAAATCTTGTCCAGCAGTATTCTATTGCCATCCACCCAACCAATACGACTTAACCACAACTCCTCACCATGACTTGTTGCTTCATCCTATGAATCGTACCATGATGACAGTGACTACTCACTCGCACAAGCGAGCCATTCACCACGAGTCTTACCTTATCACCACAGTTTGTAGGACTACCGGTGATGACACAACCTCGAGGCTCCAGGTTCCTCCGACTCGTCCCTGTGTAGGTCCACTCCCGCGACTTGTACCTCGAGTCATGCGGGTACAAATTCCGGGTCTTACTGCGGTTTTCAACTTCAACTCAAGGGTCTATTAAATTAGGCCCTTAGGTGTTACAATATCTCCCCCCTTGGAAAAATATTCATCCTCGAACGTAGGGAAACAAGCAACAAACGCAAACATACAATCACTATATATAGATGCTAATCATTCAAGACGGAAATTGATGGAGCGACTACCCCGGAAAAGGAACCACATAGCTTGTCGGTTCGGACTTCATTTACATACATCATATGTTAAAACAAACTTATACGCATTAGCAGAACATGAAAAGCGAATGGATGTTTGGACCAAGCGACTATCTCAGAGTGGCTGGGCGATCAGGAACAATGAGTGTTGGCCATCTTGTTAAGCAAGCCCATAGCTCTCTCAACAGCGGTGGTTTCTCTGCAACCGTGCGACTTACTTCCATGTTTCTCAACCTTTGAACCTGAATCCAGGGCCAGCAGGAGGTAGCTGCGCAAACTTAAAACTGTCTTCACCAGGCTGCAGAGCCACCAGGCTGATCTCCCATGCACTTCTCCCAGAGTGATATAAGACCAAAGGGTTGACAAAGCTGCTTCAGGGCAACCAACTCATAAATTGCTGCTGCTGTATCTAGTCAGTATGAACTAACATAGAGGCTGGTTTGCTCTTTCAAGGCTCTCATCACTCACTTCATGGATGCCTTCATAACACCAATCATGACTTGAATAAGCTTTTCTCTGCACTCCCATAAGGCTTTTGGCTACTGGGGGCATTTCTTTTCTCTTGTGCTGAGCTTTCCACCAAGCCATGGGCGAATGGGTCCACAACAAAAAGTCTCATAAGCTTCAAAGCCACCAATAGATCCCTGCATTAGCAGTAAAAAAGGGCTGGCGTTACAATTGCTCTGGAGTGTGTGTGTTGCCATGAACTCAAAGGAAGAGTGCGTAACTTACATAAGTCCAAGCCATTTGAACTCTCAACATACTAAAGAGGCGGATGATTACTCCTTTGACCATCTATTGGACCAGATGTATTATAACTTACTTGGTGCCAAGATACTTTTGAAAAGATCTCCGAATTTAAAAATTGTTTATTTCTTGTCTAATAAGACAAGGCTTTCCATGATCCAACAACTTTGGATATAACTTTATAATCTTCCCTCTCACAGTCATGATGGTTTTGGCAGAATGAGGAAATGGCGACACTGAGTCAGCACAACCACCACAACCATATGGAGTCTGTAACTCCATTGACCAAGGTAAACCTATTACAAAGTTCATGTTGATCTTTCCAACACAAAGCCGAATGCGATGTCTTATTACCGGATTCGTGATAACAATTTTCGCGGTTGACATTGAGCCTTGGCTACAGACCACTGGCTGCTCCTCTTCTTCCCTTCACCCGACAGATTTCATGACATATTCGCAGATGAGGCTGGATGGACAAAGTATCTGGATCTTTGAACTCTTGTCCTGACTCCTCAAAAATCCCACGTTGGAACATAAGAACACGTACATTTTCACTCCCCTTTGGAGAAGACTTCACTTTGCTTTTGACATCTTATTTCAACTTACCAATATTTGAATGTTTATCTTTGTTTAGCAACTTCTTTCCTGCAGGGCGACTCCTTTGTTTGTGGTTTACCCACCATCAGTTGAGTTGACAATCCAACTCCCGACAGCGAAAGTGATCTTGCGCTAACTGCAAACCGCTGCATTAACACTCACATGTGACACTTCCCTGAAGTCTACAAGAGCATCTACACACATTGGCCTTGCGGGTGATAAGGTTTTCATTATTTGGCAAATAGCCAGTATCCAATATCTCAAGGTGCCAAAAATTTGGTTAACATGTGGCAGACACCATGTGTAAGCTCTTGTGGTGCAGATAAATCACTTGAACCACTTTGAAGCAGGTAATAGCAATATCTGAAGAAAATACATAAAACAACTCAAGATCAGCAGGTAGAACAATTAATACTGACAACCATTTCCAACCATAGGTCCATATGGTATGACTTTCCATGCATCAATACATCCAGATCGACCTCAAAAGCATCTGAAAGTATACAACGAAACATGAGAACTCAGGCAAAGATGTGCAGGGTGCTTAAAAGTGACAGACCTTCAATTCGGTAGCTCACTCACAAGCCTCAGGCCATTGGAACTTCACCTTTTTCTAATTCAACCTAGTCATTGGGGCTTCAATGGATGGCTTGCTTCCCACGAACCTCGATAGTAACACATTAAGCCAAAAAGCTTCTAATCTACGAAGAAGGGTTTTACCGATGCAGGCCGGGATTCTTTACGCCTCTATTTTACGAGGTCACCCTTATACCTTAAGCACGACACTAAATGTCCCAGAATGCGGGCGATTTCGGCCAGGAATTCACGGTTGTTGAACTTGGCGTATGGTGGTTGTCCTTGATGATCTAGAGTACCACCCTCGAGGGTGTGCGACATGTTCCTCCTTGCTCGGGAGTATATTAATATTCGTCAATGAATACGATCACGAACATATCCAAATATGCCTCGAATATTACGGTATCCAAAATCCATAAAGGCTGCGGGGGCATTGGTTAGTCTAAAAGACATAACAATGAATTCAAAATGGCCATACCGGGTTTTGAAGGTAGTCTTTGGGATATCGCTCTCCCCGGACTACGGCGATGTTACGGAGGCGAGATCGATCTTAGAAAGTATTTGTCACCTGAGAAACTAATCGAATAAGTCCTCCAATCTGAGTAAGGGATATCTATTCTTGGTGATGACCTTGTTCAATTGTCTATAGTCATTACACATCCACAGGGAACCATCTTTCTTATGAACGAACAACAACTGGGACACCCCATGGGGACTTACTCATTCTAATGAAACCCTTATCCAACAAATCTTTCAACTACTCCTTTAACTCTTTTAGCTCGGTTGGGGCCATTCGGTAGGGAGGAATTGATATGGGTTGCGTGTCGGTTAAAAGGTCAATCTCAAAATCAGTCTCCCTCTCGGGAGGAGACACACAGTAGGTCATTTGGAAATACCTCAAGGGGTATTCACCTACGGGGACGGCGAATGGTCGGGGTCTCGGACGTGACATCCTTAACCCTAACAATGTGGTAAATACAACCCTTGGAAATCATTTTTGGCCTTGTCCCCAGAGGAGATAAAGAGAACTACGGTATCGGCGAACCACCCCTCCATTCTAAATCGGTTCACTGAAGCCAGAAACTCCAACGCCGAGTTCTACGGTTAACGAAGCATAACATGCAAACAACCAATACATGCTATGATGATGTCAAAATCAGTCATAGCTAATTCTACTAAGTTTCTTTGTGAGGTAACCTTATGGAACACTATAATAGGGCAACCTCATGAAGCCTCGCTATGGCCTTGAATCACCAGCACGGGTAGAGACGGAAAATGGTTTGGAAAAGATTTCAGGAATTTGAATCCCAAGTGGCTT
The DNA here is from genome assembly GCA_018107945.1 of Datura stramonium. NCBI lineage: Eukaryota > Viridiplantae > Streptophyta > Magnoliopsida > Solanales > Solanaceae > Datura > Datura stramonium. The sequence continues at coordinate 80,942 of JACEIK010001619.1, read as the reverse complement.
AACGAAATGTAAGGGTGTCACAAAAGATAGTGTGGCTCTGGGATCTAATAAAGCATAATCATCAATGTGAAAAACTGTAACATACTAGTAACCACATGCAGAAGTCTCTTGCTCTAAGAGAACCAAGTGCATAAAACCGGTTTTGGCGCTAGCGCTAGGCTGAACTAGTCGGAGAACCTGCTGAGTCGGCGTGCTGCTGGGATAGCCGAACTAGGCTGGCAGTGCGGGCTCCACTACCCCACGACCTAGCTACAAGGCAATCCATAAGTACGTATGCAGGTTTGCCACACCCCAAAACAAGCGTTTGAGCCCACCAAAAATTTCCTTTGGGTGGTTCTTTCCCGGGAACTAGCACAAGAGGGGAATGTGCGCTCAAATAATATCTTGTTTGAATCCTTGAACTGAGGCCTTGCTCCTCGGCGTCACAGTAACTGGATGGAGTACTTGTTTAAGATGGTCTTGGTGCGGTAGGCTTTGTCTTTGGGCTAGCGGTGAAATTCACCCTGGCTTAAGGCTGGAGAACTGTGGCTACTCCAGTTCACAACCCTGCGCCTCTCTCTACCTCATATGGCTGCTTCCATCTGCTTACCATAGAGGACTATCTATGGCTAGTCCATATCGATGAAGCATGGTTGTTACGATCCTTATCTAGATACTCGGCTACTCCTTGCCTGGAGAATGCGCTCACCCGCGCCCTTTGATCCATCACTAACTCCGGCGTAATTTGACAGGCGAGTGAACTCAAGTGCATATTCCAGCTCCGTGATCTTTCCTTGTTTAAGGTTGACAAACTCAGTTGCTTTCAGTTCCCTCTTCTCTCGAGGGAAAAACTTGTCGAGAAAGGTTGTGTGGAGCTCATCCCAGCGATAGAACTGCTCACATTGCTACTGCTATCCCTCCTATTTCTTGAACCAATTCCTAAGCGACTCCTTCCCAGCCGATAAGGGGGGCTAAATCAACGCATTCCTAACTTTTCACTCATGACACGAGTGACCTTCAAAATCCCTTCGATGAACTCGTGTGGATATAGTCCTCCTTTGCCCACAGTGAACTCGGGAGGGTTCATCCTCAAAAATCTCGATCCGAGCTGCCGCTACATTTCCGTTACGAGGAATAGGTGCAACAACATATTTGGTTGACTGGCGATCAAGAGTATGCGCCAACATTTGAATAGCGCCGGCTTCGGCATAGGCGGCTGCTCGGGTGCCCAGAGGCTCCTAAGCGGTGGGGCTTGCGCGCCCATCATCAATGCCACCTGGCCTTCATCATTTACATTGCCGCCTTCTAATTATCCTTTTGGGAGCCATAAAATTTGTCTGATCCTGAACAACGGGAATTAGAAAAGAGGAGATATTTTGATATCGCACGAATAGATCATGAAAGAGGAATATACCTAAAATGTTCGTGCTTCTTCCTTAGTGGCAGCGCTTCACACCCATGAAAAAGACTATACCTAACACGGCTTTTGGACTCCCTAGGACACCCACGGACCTATGGCTCTTATACCAAGTTTTCCACGACCCAAAAGTACACTTTGGATCATAGACACGGGACAAGGAGCCACAGAAAGACCCCAAGTCAACCCATGGCGTCGACATAATACTAATTCATTCATATAGATTGGAAAACTTAACTTATCAAGCATGAACTACTTGAAAGTTGTATCATAAGATATAAAGAAAACAACAATACCATATCCAAACATAAACGGCTAAATACTATACATAAGTCACGGCCGTTAATCATAAGAACGGGTTGAAGGGACAAGACCCCATCTAACCCAAACATTTTGATAAGATAAGACAATTAAGCAAGTCGGAGCATGATGCCCTCGGATCATGAGGACTCATTGCTAAAGATTTAGTGAAACTAGCACAAACTAGGGATGATGTTGAGCACACGAGCCGGATCTGAAAATATATGGGTCCATTAATCAAAAGTACTTAGTATAAGTTATGCAAAACAATGATTAAAAACATAAAAGTTATAGGAGTGGGGACATCATGATTGTAAACCAAGTAATGAGTATATCGTAAGGCTCAATATTTCAAAAAAAATATTCATAAACCCATCAAAGTCATAACATGCGGGGAAAAATATTTCATAAATCATACCTTTAAGCCAAAATAACATAATCATACATATTTCAAAACCATGAGAAAAAATTTGAGACATTTCTATAGCGAGCATACTCCACATAGCACACATGAAGTTCGACTTGTATGCCTAGTCGGGAGGTCGTTCATACCTTGCCAAGGGTATGAACCATGAAGGCATGATATAACTCGCAAAGGCCCCAGTAGGGCATAGGGGACAATCAACGCGAGGTCCCAAACAATCCCTACGGTGGCACGTAGTTACGAGATTTGGGGTATAACTTGGGCCCCAAACCTACTCGGTGATCGATATTACTCCCAAAACATGTAAAGTGCTAATAAATTCACACATAATAAGCTAGTTAAAATTGTAGGAATCATACCATGATTGAGAGTTCACATAATACTAGCCATGGAATTTGGGCCGTGAGTCGGCCAAAGACATAGTTCATAAATCCATACATATGGGCATGGACCAAAATCTTAATCATGCTTGAAATGCTTAGTAAATGCAGTGTATCATGAGTCTTGAAATGCAAGACTTGAAGACATGCTTGAAACTCAAAAATTCGTATTAAGCTTGCGAATTCATCATGAACTTGAATTTTCCAAAAACTCCTTCATAATTGGGAATCCATACTTTTAGAGTTTTTAAATGCAAAATATAAAATATACAAGCAATATCAGCCCAAATACTTCAAAAAACTAAAGTAATTTAAACATACTACCACACTTTCATGTAAATTTTGAGAAATTAATGCAATTGGCTTAAGACCCACTAGAATTTGATAACTTAATCTTAGGAAATGGGAAGAAATGGGCAAGGGTGAGTGCATTCTTGCCCATTCAAAATCCCACATACTGAAAATTTTGTAATTTCCTACTCCTTGAAGAATACTAAGTGAAAACTTGAACAATCTTGAAGAAAGTTGCTCGAAACCCTTCCTACTCCCTACTCTAACACTTCTAATTGCTAAAATGAACATAAAAGGAGTTTTCATCCCTTAAAGACCCTGTTCCAACTCAAAACGACGTGGTTTAGGGTCCAAAAGCATAGAAAGTCGAAATTTCCCTTCTTGGGGTACTGGCAGTAGTTCGGCCAGACCATGAGGTCGTGCCACGAGTCGTGCAATCAAGGCACGACTCGTGGTTACATCTCGTGGTCGATTCACCTTTTCTCTAACTTTCGAATTTGGTCTGGCGGGCGCACCACGACTCTTACCACCATCCTATGGGGTAAATCTTGTCAGCGTAGTACCATCCACCCAAATCACTGCAACTTAACCACAACTCCTCACCACGACTCATTACTTCATCCTACCATTCGTACCATGACCCGTGACAACTCACTCTAGAACCTTTGAGACATTCACCCGACTCTTAACCATGGGACGTACCTTATCACCACGGTTTGTAGGACTACCCCGCGGCTGGCTCCTCGGGCTCAGGTTTCCTCATGACTCGAGTCACGAGTCATGGTCCTCACCATGACTCGTACCTCGAGTCTTGCGGGTGAAAATTCACAGGTCTTCTAGTATTCAACTTCAACTCCTAGGTCTATTTGTAGGCCCTTTAAAATTACGGTACCACCTGGTATGAGTCGTGGGATCTGTGTTCGTGGTTTCTCATGTTGCCTTCGAATTACTCTCGATCCTCATTGACAACTCGAACAATGACCCATAAATCAAGCAATTATCCGTGCAAATCCCTCATCGGTTACAGGCCAATATGTTATGACTCACTAGGAACCCAACAACATGCACAACCAACGACTTGTTGGTTCCTACAACAAAGCAAAATCTTGAGTTCGTTGTTTAGTTCTAGTGTTGTTTTCTTTTGTTTTCTGCTATAAGTCTTGAGTTTGATCTAAGAGACTTTTGGGAGTAATACAATATCTCCCTTTGGAATATTGATCCTCGAATGTGGGCTAACTAAGCTAAAAGGCTAGGGAAAGAGCTGCAATCCCAAAATTGAATAAGCATAGAAAGAAGCGAGAGAGTGACTGACTTCGAATATGAAACTCACGATTGAGCCCAGATACATGAAACAATACATGCATGCTAAGACATGAAAGGAACTAAGAGACATAAATTTGACATGAAACTTAATAAAGTGCTAAGGAGGAACTACTACCTCAGGCTAGAACGGAGGCTGGAAGGAAAAAGATGTGGGTATCTGGCCATCATGTACACTTAGGTTTCCTCGTAGCTCCTCGACTAGGCGATTCCTCCCGCAGAACCTTCACTAAAGCAACCTCCTTGTTTCTTAAATTACAGACATGACGATCAAGGATCTCAGCTGGTACCTCCTCGTACGTAGGTTGGCCTTCACACCAATGCTCTCTGGCACCACTAGAGTTGGATCACCGATGCATTTCTTTAATCAAGAACATATGGAAAATAGGATGCACTAATGCTACTCTTTTGGTAATTCCAACTCATAGGCTACATTGCCAACTCGCCGAAAAATGCGTATGGACGCATGTCGGGGACTAAGATTTCCCTTCTTTGCCAAACCTCATAACTCCCTCTGGGAGACACATTCAAAAACACCCAATCATCAATGGAAAATTCCAAGCTATCTCCTCCTAATATGCGCAAACTACATTCGGCTACGTGTTGTCTTCAACCTATCCCTAATAAGATAAACTTTCTTCATAGCCTCATGAACTAAACCTGGCCGTATCACAAAGCCTCACTTTCCTCGAACCATTTGATAGGTGAACCTATACATCCACCCATAAAGAGCCTCAAATGGAGCCACATGAATCTTGAAATGGGAATTATTATTGTAAGCTAACTCAATGAGAGCAAGTGACCGTCCCACTACCTTTAAAATAAACCACATGAGCTCTCGGCTTGTATCCTTCAAGATTTGAATGGCCTTCTCGACGACCATCTGTCAATGGTTGAGAAAGGCTGAAATATTACTTCACTGAGTACCAAGACCCTTCTGATCGATCTTCAAAACTTAGAGGTGAATTGAGTACCCCTATTTGGAGTGATGGACAAAGGAACTCTATGCAACCGAGTAACTCGGGATATAAAATCTAGCATAATCCTTATGCTAACTTGGTTATCCGGTCCATTATTACCCATATAGAATTATGTTGTTGGGATGTCCAAGGAAATCCTATGATGCAACCTATATTATCTCTTCCCACTTCCAAGCAGAATGCGATAACCTATCGCATACCTCCTGGGCCAGTTTTCCACCTCCTCGGCCTAAACTTCTACATAAGCTCCTATCCATAATAAGTCACGAGTCCAACATCATACTTTCCTTCACTTTTAAGACTAACTCGGCTACACCTCTTTCAATCTAAAGTTATCATCCTACGAATACTATTTCTCTTTATCATGAAAATCGCTTGACCTTATGTTCTAATCCAAGTCCCCAATCACACGGCATAGCCAGTTCTTGATACACCACGACCTCATCCAAACTGTCACTATAATCATCTTAAGGCTCCCTGAAGCTTATACTACCCAAGAACCTTCACACTCTACGATTCTAGCCCCAATAACATGTACTCCACGAACTCTCACCTACATGGCATCTAAGTCATGAACAAAAATTCATCCTAAACGCGCATGATGTAATCATCATTTTACGTCACGAATTGACGTACATAGGGTTTAGAGTAGGGGTATGAGCATAAATTGTTTGAGAAATTTAAGTTGGGAATATCTGGAATATGGAATGATCTTATGAGAAATTAAAAGGAAAATATTAAGGGCCCCGAGTTCATAGAAGCTAAGCATACTATGAGACGCCAAGTTCCCATACATAATGAGTTTCATGACATGAAGCTAAGGTTTATGGAATAATGGAGAAAAGTGGGTTTGCCATATGAAGAGATTGCTTCTCATTCTAGCAGATAAGTATAGATACACGTAAGAACTACTTGGATCTTAGACATAGGAAAAAAAACGTTCACATACAACAAGAGTAGAGTATCATATTCTTGAAGTGTAAGAACACCGGAATAAGCATGGATCGATCTTCTATAGTTACTAATCACGGACTTTCACACTTGGAACTCAAGACTTGACTCGGTCCCTCACCTTATCATCTCCCCCTTAGCTTAAAGTCATCATTTTAAGGGTTTGTACCTCTCCATAATGATAGATGAAATATCTCTAGCTCTTGACTACTCATTTGGGCCTAGGATACCTCCAAGGTTTCATACTTCTTACGTCACATCCCTCCATTCATCAATATTCTAACCATTCAACACAATACCTTTGGGCAAAACTCATACAAAGACACTCAAAGGAATCATATGCATTATACTATAGTTCCTGAGCCTAGTTGCATGAAAAGCTAAGTAACCTACACAGCTGACTACCTCTCACTTGAGCTCCTCCGTCTTAGTGTTGTCCACTACCTACACCAGTTGACATGCCTGAGGTGGGCGAGCTATCAAAGCTACTAAAGAGGTGGCTTGGGCTCTACCTTTCCCTTGTTTAGGCGCACAGGCAATCTCTAAGATTATGACCGTACTTGCCACACCGGAAAGCGAGCATCAGAACCCATCAAGAATTTTCTAAATGGTTGCTTCCCACATCCCTTGCAATCTAGATGTAATCTCCCTTACTGGACCTTCTCTCCTTAATCTTAGGGCCAAAGAGTATCTTCCTTTTTCTCCCACTTTTAGATCCAAGTAGTGGGACCTTGCAAGTGATGAAGGTCTTTGGAGCCAATGATATCTGTTGGAGTTGTGGGTGATTCCCACCACGACCCTTGCTTGGGAAACTCAAATCCATTCCAATTTGCCCCTCTTGTTCTTCCTTGTCCTTTCCTTTAACCTTCCATTTCTTGAATCGTGAATCTCATATGGATACTTCTTAGAGAAGTCTCAAACCTAGTAACTATGGTACCTCCAATAGAGATTGCGGGGAGGCAATGGCCTGCTCATTAAGTTGAGTAATCATAGTCGGTATTAACACTCTCAAGGTAGCCCCGAGCTCCGCATCCATCACTTTTCCACTAAGGGGCCCTGTGGAGTTGGTGGGGCTAGTGGATTTCCGTTGTCGTTTCCTCTTCCATAGCCTCTTATGGGAGGCATCACTCCTGCAATCACGTATAGCATGAGTTGGAAGAGAATAGAGTTGAATTCATAGCACGAGATAGGTCATGAAAGAAGGAAGTTTCCTAAAATTTCCTTTAACCCCTTCTCCCTTAAGTGTGGTGCGCTTCACCACCCATGAAAAGACTCTACTTAATGTGGCTTTCAAACACCCTGAGACACTCCTAAACCTAATGCTCTAATACAAAATTTGTCACGACCGAGTATGGACGCGGATCGCAACACGGGACCCTAGAATCATGGCTTGGCTCCAAGGTAACCCATGGCATAGCATACTCGGGCATGGGAGACACTCTCGTGGCGGACACCATCATGGCTACATTAGCACGTAGTTTTGAGACTGGGTGAGGACCTCTACTTGGTGTTAAATACTACTCCCAAAATATATATAATGCTTATATCATAGTCATGAAACCTTGGGTTTATATGGCTTGTTTAAATCAAGAAATTTGTAACATGTTAACATACGTTAGCTAGCCATGATAAAAAAGTACCAAAGGTGGAACATGATATATATATATATATATATATATATATATATAATATACCCAATTTTAAAATATTATGCATACTTGGTAAAACTTTATAACTCAAAATCATAAATCCTATGCTTAAGATTGGGAAATGTTCATGCATACTTTAATAATTTATCATAACTTGAAATAGTAGATTCATAAACTTGAAAATCATAAGATTACATGCATAGTGGGATAAATCATCATAAACTTGAAATCATAAATTCATAAGAAATTGAAGGATGAAATCTTCCATACTAACTATAATTCATAAATTCAAACATGAGGAAATTGTACCTGTAGAAAGATCCTAGAAGATTTCGTGGAGTTGGGTCTAGGCCTAGAATTTTCATAAAACTTGATTGGTGACTTGAATTCATGAGAGTTGAAATTTGATATGAGGTGGAAGGAAATCCTCCATTCGTGGCCCTACATACTGGGTAAATGACTCGCTAACTTTTTCTTGAATATCAGAGGAATAAGAAGTTGGAGGTGATGAACCCTAGCTTCAATCCAATCTAAGGATTTTTGAAGAGAGTGAGGTTAGGCTAGAGTTAAACTCATTAATATAACTTTGAAAGCCCAAAATGACGTTATTCAATAGTTCAAAGTATAGGAGTATACGAAAATACTAAGCTGAAAAGGTGCGGGCTGAGAACCAACGACCAAAGGGATGAGTCATCGGTTGATAAGACGACCCGTTGTTCATCCTTTTGGATATTCTGCATAGAAATACAAATGGTCGAAAAAGTAGTAAAATGGCTCAAGTAGCCAGTATCGATCCCGGGGAGTGGACTACGGTATCAATCTTGTCAAGTGCCAATAAGCTGGCAACTCTAAAAATGCAAACAACGGTGTGAAGAAGATTTTGATATTTTGTTTCTAATTTTATACTAAGTCTAAACGAATATACAATTTGAGTGAACTATAAGTATGAGCATGCGAGGCTAAAACGAACATGTAGAAAGCCAAATTGTCGATACAATTTGATTAATCTTTCCTCCGGTTGCTAGTCAAGAATTATTGCCTATGGATTAAAAACATTCGTATTTGCTTAACTTAAGAATCATGAACCTTCCACCTACATTTACGTGATAAAAGAAATTCATGTTGGCCATACAAAACCGATTAAAGTAATTGACTAATATGACTTTAGCGGGTATATTTCTATCTGAAGGTAAATCAATTCTCCATTTCCCAAACTAAGAAAAGATCATATCCTATCAATTCACAACTTTCCAATTTCTTGCTCTCGTGAGTGGCTTAGGACTTTTTAGACATACATTAACATTGGCCACACATTAATGCGTAAGAACAAGAATTAATAGAATAACCATGGAAGAAAGAGATGGAAAACCAAATGATCAATAATCACATTTCACTACCGTGTTCTTAACCTCTAATAAGAAGTGGTGTACTCATTTGTGGATTAAACATCTATCCAATAAGTGTAAATCATAAAACAATTGAAAAGAAAGGAAAGAGATGAAAAACCCTAAGATTTTCATCCCCTCTTTGTAACCCAATTTCTTGCTCCACCAAGTCAGACTTATTAAAAATTAACCTAAGTGTTCTATTTATACTAGTGGAAATTTTTCTCGGAATAACAAGAAACGTGTCACGGAGTGCATCGTGGAGCACCATCAAGTGACACGAAGGCAAACGCGAACCCTCACTAAATCCGGCCCTCCGGGTATCTATGCTTGCGTGCCACGGCGTGCAACGCGGGGCAGCCGCGTTCAAGGCTCCAACGTGCACCCCTTCGGAATTCCCATGTTCCGGGTAATTAGGTCCAACATGCCATGGAGGCAACGCGGACCTCCTCAAATTGGCCAACTTTTATCATCCGGGCGAATGCATCTGCGATGGCGCGACGTGACACGGCTCCATCGCGGAGCCCCTTTACTTCATGCTTTCCTTGTCCTTTTCCTTGCACAACTGAGTCCATTCGATTCTCCCAATATGCATCTTAGCTTCGCCAAAAATTATATTTTTCCTACAAAACAACGCTAATCATGTTGGTTAGTATAAATTCACATTTTAACTACAATTTACATGAGAATGTACAAACATCGATGGATAAACAAGCGATAAGCGCATTTGAGTATCACTTGGGCATATAAATCTACCCAAGATCACTTACCCCACACTTAAAGCCTTGTTTGTCCTCGAACAATAATCTTACACCTCATGCAATTGACACCCAATCATGGATACTTTGTCCAGCAATCCGAGCTACGGTTATAGGATTATTTAATATAGCAAATCATCATGAAAACATGCATAGTCTCATCAATACAATGACATTCAACACATTAAGACCTCCTAGACTCAAAAGAATCGACCCTCGATATCGGCAAACTCATGCAAATTAGGCGGTCAAGATATCAGAACCTGAAATTCAATTCGTCAACATGTGCCCTCACAACACAGAGAATTTCCCCCTTTTCAATCACATGAACTCGAAACATTACATCAGGGGCATATAATACGATTTCGCTCTCTCCCAAAAGAATTCACGTCCATCATGTCATGAACCATAGGCTTGCCTCTAGTGTATTACTCCAATAACATAAGTAAGCGTGATGTAAGATCACGTAGGACTTAACGGGTTGTAATGTAAGCTACGGAACTAGTAAATGCTAGGCTAACCAATAATAGCAACTAGCATCCTTAAGCGCTTTTTCAGTACATATAAACATTATGGGAATTGTTTCACCTTCATCCTCCCATTCTTGAAGTCTTTCTTTATTTTTGGTTCCCGATTCTTTAAGCACACCGACTTAACAACAAGATTAGTTATACATCTTTATTTTCTTTAAATCCGGCAAGTGCACCTTTGATCTTTTCTTTAATTTCATCACTTTGCTTTTTCTTTTCTTTTCACAATTCTCACTCCTTGACACTTTGTGGGGAAAAATTATTTTTCTTGAGCACTTAAGAGTTTTGGATCAAATTTACGGATAATGAAAGAAGGGGTTAAGCTACAGTTTACCTTTTCGACGAACGAAAAAATATAGGCTAAAAGGCTCGTGGGCTAACTCTAGGATTGACCTTCAAGGTGCGTATGAAAAGAAAAAAAAAAAACTTTCGGTTAAAACAAGAAACGCCTACATCCTTTCCTACACTACACTTCCTTCATTTCGTTTCGTACACACACCGGGCAAGTTCTAGACAATCCACAATAGCATGGAATAATCGAAACCTCACTAGACACTCATTGCACATGCTCCTTTCGAAATATTCACCAGACTCTTCAATGTTAATTACAAGAATTCAAACATTACGCCTCAATCACATCGCATCGACTCTATGGCCTAGGTATCTCAACATATTTACAAAGTTGCATGCTTTCATACGAATTACCTTTGCATTCTAAATACCATGTACAACACGCAACAAGAATTTTGCAACCATAAGTAGCAACACGTTTGGGATACAAACAAACAAACAAAAAATAAACTAACGAACAAAAACTACTCCTACTCATTACATTTCCCTTAAGACGTTAGGTGATCCATCCATCATGGGAACGATCACCTTACGATTTCCGGTTCAATGGGACAATTCTCGGTAAAAGAACCGAATACAAACGCCGAAAACCCAATCATAAAAATAAAATGAAATTTTTAAAAATATCGATGATTTTTGAAAAAAATATTTAAACGAACCATGCATCTAACAACATTCAACGGCACACAACGACTTCACATTAAATACAATACAAAACATACACACAAAAATCACGGGGTCACAATTTTTTCCAAACACGACAACAAAACATGAAAATCAATAAAACAAGACAGTAACCAGCACCTAACTACTCCCACCCACACTTAAGAACCGAACACGTCCCGGTGTTCATAAATTCAACATAGCACAAAAGTGGGCGGTGAAACTCCTACGATCAATCGAAGTATTCAACTTCTTCGTCGGGTGCATTACCTCGTCTCCCATGTACGAATCGCCCCATCATCCTCATCGGAGCTCAACATCGTAGTCCTCACGACCGTGTCTCCTCATCGGTGGGGACATCGTCATCCACGAGCTCCACAAAAGCTGGGCCCACCAGGCATAGAGCCACCGCATTTTCGCCGAAGAGGTAGTCTAAGTCATTGCCATAGCTCATCCTGCGGTAGGCCTCCACCTTTATGTGCGGTTGGAGCATGCGCATCCTCGAACATGGGGCCATGTGCGATCATCCTCGAGCATGTCGCTCGGCTAGTGTAAGCTGGCTAGTGAGTGGTGTCGGGTGCCTTGGTCTTTGTGACGTCCATGGCACGCCTATCCATCTGCGGGATGTAATCCAGGGCCTCTTCCTCAATATCCGGCCCCACCGCGAGGAATGTAATGAGTCGGCAAGCCTGAAACGTGCACATGCCCTTGATGCAAAACGGGCTCTCTTCGGCGGATATGATCACCTCCTGACATTGATCTCCGACCACTTTCATCAAGGCACCAGACCAAGCACACACGATCCGGGTGACATACGTCATGTGCACCCCGAGGTGGCGAAACAAATGATTTTAAGCCGAGATCGACTTCCTGTTCATCTGTGAGTAGGGCAATATCGATGGTAGCCCCTCTCCTTATGTCTTCTCCAACGTCTTTGTCGAACGGGCTCCACACAAGAGTGCGTTTGATATCCGCATATGGTGGAGTGATGTTTAGGCTTTGCTTAGGAGTACATGGGCGTACGTGTTTCAGCACACATCTAGCCCCAGGTGCTTTGCATTCGAGGTGATGGGGCTCAAGAGTGACAATTTAACCCCTTATTTTGACGGTGTATTTGCGGAGCGTCGGGTTCCCAGATTGCATGAACTCCGAATTAAGTGCGGGTGCACTCCTTGGGCTCTTCGAAAGTAAGGCTCGGCCCGGCATTGTCAATCCGGTGGACAATTCGAGAACTCTTTTGTGCCAAAGGCTCCCTTGCAATGTGCTCCTCGGGGAAGTATTTGTTGCCATATGCTTTGTACCCTTTGCTTCCCTTCGTTTTCACCCATCGGGTTCCGTGTGCCCAGCGTTGGCCGCACGGAACGGCGAATTGCTGTTGGAGTGCTGTTCTCCCGGTCGATCCTTTTTCCTTCCGGCGCCCGATGTAGATGCGCACTTGCAGCTGTGTGCACACTTGCCATTGTTCTTTGTCAAATCAAGCAGGCAGTCCCAATGTTAGTCAATTTTAAAGTTAGCTTCGACTAAGGTTGGAGTTAGCTGAAGCCACCCACTTGGTCTTCAGCCACAATCCCACAACATTACGGCAAAGACAATCCTCTTTTTCCAATTTACATTAAAAAAAAACAAGCAACAACAACAAAAATGGCTCGTGCATTAAGAGAATTCGACGGTATAAATTCTATGCACTACTCGGACTTCGTACAACTAATCACAATATTACCATCGATAACATTTCATCCCATAGCACTTAGCGACAATTTCTATCAACACAAACCTATACAATTCACCAATTTCATGCATCTCACAATTTCATTATCCGGAAAGACGATCAAGGTAGACAATCTTTAGAATATTAACATTAAACTGCAACACAACTCACCTCGCCCAACATGCCTGACCTAACAAGAATTTCACATTTCAACTCAATTTTAACTTCTTCATATTCAAATTCAAACCCTAGCTACAATTTCACAAAAATTGGGCTAAGCATGTATATCCTGGGTAATTCATACAATCACAATGATATTACGAACATCAATCAACAATAACTTAAATGAATTTAAGCTCAATTTCTACTTAGGGAAAGGTTTGTTTTTCCAAATCACATGTTCAAAATCGAAAAATTTGACAAGAATTGAGATAGAGTTGAAGAACATACCTTGAATTCAATAAAATCGAAGAAAAATTGAAGAAAATGTGTGCCTAGAGTCTAGTGTCCGTTGTGGAAGGAAGGATTTTGGGGTGTTTGTTGCGGAGGGAGAGGAATGGGGAAAAATTAGGCAAAATCGGGGTTAAAAGGTGGGATTTCGCACGGTCACCGACAACCGGTGTGACACGGCGAAAATAGCACTCAACGTGTCATGGAGGGTAACACGGAGTACTTACAAAGTGACACGAATCCACTCAGCGTGGGTGTTACTGGAATTGTAGAAATTCCAGTTAACACCTCAACGTGTCACGGAGGGTAACGGAGGCCCTCCTGTCCAGGTGACACGGAACCATCGCATAGGCTCAGCGGTACCCATACTTTTTTATTTTTTTCTTACCTCAATTTTTTTCCTTTGCGATTGTGCATTTTGCCCTCCCGTTCAACTTTGAAATTCATCTTACCCCAACAAGAAATTGGTTAGAATCCCAAGGTTTTGAACACAACACAATAGTTTTTTTTTACATTTTTATATTTTTTCTCTTTTTTTCTTTTTCTTTTTAATTAACTAAGCTGTACAATCAAATACAGCAATTTCGCGGGTTGCCTTACGTACGGCTGGTTTTACCATCGCGGCTCGGCGTCATTTAGATCATTCGGCCCCTAGGGTGACGGACGTTTCTCTCGAACGTCCTCACCCATGTCATGCTGCTGCCGTGCCCATCAAAAACTGCACGACCGTGGAATCGATGCGCACCCGCGACTCCGGTTTGGGGGATCCTTTATAGGTGGTTTCCCAGATGACTCCCGTGACTCAACACTCCGAGTAATATTAGCTTGATCAAGCACATTGATCACCGAGAGTTCCTCCTACACAGCCGGAAGCTTTGTGGCCTTGTACACATCAAATACCTCCACCTTGTCGTGCTCGCATGGTTGGCGCCTGCCCGGCAACATCAATTAGCGCTTTCCAGGTCGCCCGAAGAAAGGACGTCCCAAAATAAATAGAACTTCGCGTCGGCTCAAAATCCCATCACAACAAAGCCTACCGGGAAGATAAGGAGCCCACTTGCTAGCACATCCTCCTGATGCCATCGAGGTGCGGCAGAATGATAAAGCTAGTTGCAAGATCACTTTGTTGTTGGTCTAGGACTCCCTAGCCTAACTTTTTGAATACAGAGGTAGGCATCAAGTTAATGCTCGCTCCCAAATCACATAATCCGCGAGCTCGGATCACTCTGCCCGAGTTGTAATTTGAATTGTAAAGCGCCCGGGGTCCTTGAGCTTTGTGGGCAGCTTTGTTTTGTATCGGGAAGTGCACTCCTCAGTAGAGCCATAAGTAGCGTACTCGGTCAACCTGTTTTTGTTCGCCACGATGTCCTTGATATACTTTGCATGCCCGGCCTCTGTAAAACATCAACAACAGGTAAATTTATATGTACTGTTTAAGCACCTCCACGAACTTTTGGAACACGCTTCCTCCTTGTGTTTCTTTAATCTTTGAGGAACGGGGTGGTCAGTCTTTACGGTTCGGCATCCTTCTTCTTCCCCTTCTCATCACTTTGTGCTCCCTCTTATTTTCTGTTGCTCCCGGCCCATTGAGGTGGTCTTCTGGTTCCACCTATTTAAGTTGTAAACCCTCCTTGTGGTCAAGCGCATTCACTTGCTTGGGGTTGGGATCGGTATCCTCGGAGTCCTCCTCTAGGCACGGTGTTTTGAGCTCGCGGCAAATTGCCCAAATTGGTACTCCGAGCGCCTTTGTAGCTAAGCGATTGTTCTTTGTATTGCCAATTTCACATAGTCGGCACATCAATTAATCTTGGTTAGCTATCATTGTTTTGAACATCTCCTATATCTTGGGTGATGGTGGTGGAGGAGGTGCATTATTTATGCATCTTTATGATAGTTACCTGTTGCCCTCCTTGATTTCTCTGTGCCCTTGACTCAAACTACTGCCCTTGATGGTTGTTGCTACCCCAAGAGAAATTAGGGTGATTCCTCTAGTTAGGATTGTAGCGGTTCCCATCTTTGTTGGTGATTGCTTCTCTGAACATTACCAACAAAGTTCACCAAATCGGGATTTGCTCCACAACACTCGAGTGAGTGTTCATTACTCCTGCACACATCACACCCAAAAATCTGGCTGCACTACATTCAGGGCTTGAGGCGATTCAAGGCGAGTGCTGAAGTGGGTGTTGAGGCGGTCACTGCTTGCAGCTATGCAATGCGGCGATAGGCACACAAACCATCCACTTTTAAGACTCCGGCTGCTCCTTGTTCCTCCTCTTGAAGTCCGCATTCCACTCTGATTTTCTGCCAAATACGATTTAACAAAGTATACGGCTCTTCATAAGTCTTTTCTAATGCTTGTCCCAGTGCTTGAGTCCAACAAGATTTTTGTGTGGGGTTCCAAACCCTCTATGAAAGTATGCACCACACATCATTAGATTGGTGATGATGAGGACAATCCTTAACATAGATTTGAATCTTTCCCAAGCTTGATAAAGGTTCTCCCCCTCTCTTTGTTTTAAAACTTAGAATTTGACTCACAGAATCGCTGGCTTGTTTCTTAGGATGGAAAGAGCAGGTATCAAAAATTTCCGTGCAAGATCATCCAACGTGGTGATGGAGTGAGTGGCTCATCTTTCAACCCTCTTTGCTTCTCCCAAAGTGAAAATGGGAACAATGTAAGCTGACATAATCGATGAAACTCCGGCGAGGATGTAAGTGTCACTTATCTCAAAAAATTTTGGAGATGTTGTTGTGGATCCTCGTGAGGAGACTGTGAAGCGCCGGCGGGTGTGCGGCTTAATTGCACCATGTTGTTGTTTAAGCTCAAGCCTCCCTCCTCGGCTGAGGTTTGCGAATGCTAGATGTGCATTTGTTAGCATGTGGGATTGCCACTTCGCGAAGCAGAAGCCCTGGCTGCCATTTCCTCAGGCACTAACATTGCCCGCACAAGTGGTGGATTATGTGGTTGCTCGGGATTGTTTGTCTGAGCAAGCTATGACTTTCTCTATAGAGCTTCTCTCCTTTGACGATGGAATTATCTTTTCGGCTCTAGTATGAGTCCACGGCTCCTATGTCTCTTGCCGGTGTTCAACGAATTTAATATCTGCAAAAGACAGGCTAAGACCAAGTTGTCGGCACTAATATAGAAATAGCAAACTAACACTTAAAATTTTTTTGCCAAATTGCCAATCCCAGAGCAGCGCCAAAAAACCTTGTTCGTCCTTTGGATGAATACACGCAAGTACACGTGGTCGAACAAGCTAGTAAAATGGCTCAAGTAATCCAAGTATCAATCCCACAGGGTGGAATATGGTATCAATCTAATCAAGTGTCGATAAGCGTAACCTAAAATGCAGACAACGGTGTGAAGAAGATTTTGATATTTTGTTTCCTAATTTATACTAAGTCTAAAACGAATATACAATTTGAGTCAGAACTATAAGTATGAGCATCTTCTGAGGTTAAAACAACATGTAGAGAAATAAATTATCAAACAATTTGATTAATCTTTCCTCAGGTTGCTAGTCAAGAATTGTGCCTATGGATTAAAACTCTCGTATTTTACCCAACTTAAGAATCATGAACCTTCCACCTACATTTCTATGATAAAAAGAAATGCATGTTCTAGCCATACAAAACCGATTCCGTAATTGACTAATATGACTTTCGGGTATATTTCTATCCTGAAGGTAAATCAATTCTCAATTTTCCCAAACTAAGAAGGATCATATCTATCAATTCTAAACTTTCCAATTTCTTGCTCTCTTGAGTGAAGCGGGACTTTTTAGATATACATTAACATTGGCCACACATTAATGTAGTAAGAACAAGGTAATAGAACAACCATGGAAGAAGAGATGGAAAACCAAATGATCAATAATCACATTTCACTACAAATGTTCTTAACCTCGACAAGAAAGTGAATTTAGCCACTCATTTGTGGATTAAACATCATCAATAGTGTAAATCATACAAACGATTGAAGAAAGGAGAAAGAGATAGAGAAAAACCTAAGATTTTCATCCCCTCAGCTGCCTGTAACCCGCGTTCTTGCTCACCAAGTCGAAATTATTAAAAATGAACTAAGTGTTCTATTTATACTGCGGGAATTTCACGGAATAGCAAGCAACATGTCACGGAGTGCATTGCGGAGCAACACCATTGACACGGCACAACAACGAACCCTCAGCAGGTCGGCCCTCCAGTATCTATGCCCAACTGTGCACGGCGTGCAACGCGAGGGCTTGGCCACGCGGGGCTTGGCCAACGTTCCACGGCTCCAACGCGCACCTTCACTGGAATTCCATGTTCCAGGTAATTAGGTCCAACGTGCCACGGAGGCAACGCGGACATCCTCTGGAAATGGGCCAACTTTTATCATCCGGGGCAGAATGCATCCGCGATGGCAGCATGACACGGCTCCATCGCGGAGCCCCTTTACTTCATGCTTTCCTTGGCCTTTTCCTTGCTCGCTTCCGAGTCCATTCTCGATTTCTCCCAACATGCATCTTAGCTTCATAAAATTATATTTTCCTGCAAAACAACACTAATCATGTTGGTTAGTATAAATTCACATTTTAACTACAATTTACATGAGAATGTACAGACATCGATGGATAAACAAGATGAAATGACGCATTTGAGTATCACTTGGGCATATAAATCTGTCCAAGATCACCCGTACTGTGGTTCATCTAATCATTTTCCTTTTTCAATAAACTGCTCATAACTTTTTACTCCAAACACCAACCAACACAAGGTTGGATGCATTAGAAAAGAGACTCAAAGGGCTTCAATGTAATGTGTTGAATTACCCAAAAACACTTTGTAAAATAGGAGTTGTGTTTGTTTGAAATTGACCCTTGTAAAAACTTGTATGAAACTCAATCGATAAGAAGGCTCTCAACTCAACTCTGTACTAGAGGTTCCTTATGACCTTAATTTGCATCCAATGCACTTCCTACACATAAGAATTGATTATAAAACCTTGTTTCCATAAATTCATTGGGTTCGGGTCTACCCACATACCTAGAACAGTTCCAAACTTTGCCCGAAAGTCTGAGGCATTATAATATCTCAATTCATGACTGAAAAAATGATTTGTACTATCATATTATGACTCGTACTATGTCGTTGTAGCTACGGATTCTCATATAAAATTTTTTTTGAACCCCCTTTCTACAACCCTTCAGTACGACCCATACCACCCTGGTATGAGTCGTGGGATCCTATTGTGGTTTCTCATATTGCCTCCAAATTACTCTTTGAAACCTCATTCAAAGACTCCAAAAAAAGACCCATACAATCATAAAACAGTACGTCCAAATCACCTCAGTGGTTCTGCGCTAATTTTTTAACAGCTCACTAGAACTTAACAACGGGCAAAACCAACAATCCTTTGGGTCTTACAACAACCTGTACTGAGGTTTTTTGTTTGGTTCTGGTGCTGTTTTCTTGCTGTTTCTGCCCCCCATGGGAGTCCGAGCCGTGTCTCAGTCCAAGTGTGGTTGATCATCCGAAAAGATCAGCTAAGCATCATTGGCTTGGTCAGCCTTTACCTGACCAACTACCTAATACTACGCAGGCTCACCTCTACTAGAATAGGTCCCGAACGTCTCACTTCTCTTACTTTCGGTGCTTATCTTACATTAGAAGATGGTCACCCGTTTTTCTTCTATAAGTCTCAATTTTGATCTAAGTGATCATTCAGGGTATTACACAAAGATCTAATAAATGCAAGAAGATGCAAATTTCTAGTTTTTGTTGAATGAATCAACTTTCATACTGGTCGACATTGATCGTATAAAATACAAATATTACAATCAAGGCTTGTAGAAATAAACTAATCAAAATATATTTTCCAAAACTACATACCTGCAATTTTTAAAGTTCAAAACAATTAGTCAAATTTCTCTTGAACTCGCCCAGTAGAAAGGTCGTGAATAGTAAGTATTGATTGCCAAAGGTCCCCCTATGGGTGGCAAGCAATTTTGTTCTTTTAATTTTTGGGAAAATAATGCATATGTGATATATTAGAGTCAATATAGATAATCTACCAATAGTTTTTATTTTTCGAAATACAACAATAAATAAATTACAAAATCTATAAAAAAAAAGGTAAAAAAAATGTTAACACGATAACTAAAAAATTGGTTAAATTGTATGCATAAATCATGATAGTAGTTTTTTCTTGATATTCATTCCATAAATTTCTCTTAGATTTTTGTATTTTCGTATTCTATAAACTAGTAAATTTTTCCGTGCTTCGTGTGGTCGTAAAAATATTAATTAATTTATCACAAAGTTAACACCCTAATAATTATTTAGAAATCATTCTTCTCTTTTATGAGAAAAAATATTTATAAATAGCACATAGTTGAGTTACTTAATAATTTTTTTTATTTAGAGAAGATACTTATACATAATAT
>JACEIK010001619.1:9744-44211 GCA_018107945.1 Datura stramonium | reverse complement strand
ATATATTGGTTGATTTATATAAAATAAATATAATAATCTTAAAAATATGAAAAGTGGTGAATTTAAATGGGTAACTGATGAAATCTAAGCCCAAAATAATATTCCTAATTTTGAGAAAAAATATAGGACATTTAAAATTCCAAATCTGGAGTTAAATAGGTAACTCATGAAATTGAAACCAAAATAACATCCTTAATTTTGAGCCAAAAGATGTGGGACATTTAAAATTTTAGATCTACTTTAATTTGCAATATAAAATTTTGTGTAACGACTCGTTCGATTTTTAGAGAGCCGTAATGAAGTAGGTGTAAGAATTTAAATTTTTTGGACCTATATTTATTTTCTTATATAAAATAATTTGTTGGGTTAATTATTAAAGGGGCCAAGTGAAAAACTTAGTGGGGTCAGGCGATAAGATCGCTGTGATGGACATTCCTTTGCAGCAGATAAGACATCACCACAATGGATGATGCGGACCAAAATTTCATATTTTTCCTAGTTTTAAAATTCATATCATATTGTAATAGGGATTAGTCATTGAAGAATACCCTAGAAATAAATTTTGGTTGTCCAAGCAGGAAAAAGAATAGGATGACTAGAAAAGGGCAAGACTTCACCATCCATACCAATAGAATTCTTCAAGAAAACTCACTACTCGGTTCAAGAAACGGAACTCCATCATTTCTTGGCATTAGCTTGGTGCCCAGGTAGGTTATGGCTTATTTTTATATTAAACCATAATTAGTGAAGAAAAAATGTGTGTACTGTTGATGTATAATTGATGAGGGTACAAGGGCCATCAAATAGGATAACATGATGAAAAATTGATAGTTACGTAACCATGAAAAGTGGAGGATTAATCCTAAGCATGAGAACATGTGGGAAAGAGAAACCTAGTTGATAATTAATAAGGTGGGGTGAGCTTTTGATGTGATGTTCATGATAAAATACTCTTGATGACTAGTGTTTGCAGTTGTTTTGGTTGTAAATCTGGGTGGTGTAATATTGGTTAAATAATTGTTATAGTACACATAAAGGGAAGGGGTGGGGTGATCCAACTTAGTTTGAGTTTATATGAGATAGATTTTGTAACCTAATCTTTTGAACAATAACGCAAGGTAGGAAGTATAAATTAACTAACTTAAGAAGAATTCGAGGTGAGGGAAGAAGGGGTACTTTTGCACCCATAGCGGCAAGGTGGGTAACTAACCTGGGTTGTGTGGGAAGGATTATGGTGTGCTAATGAGTATACCTTGGACTGAATATGTTAAGGGTTGAAAGTGAACCCGAACAAATTGTATTGAAATAGGAAATAATATGAAAAATATGACAATTAATATTGAAAGAAAATGATTGTGTGAAAGATCTTTAGGTGAGAGGATAGGAGGGGTTGAACTGACAAAATGTGAAGGTTTCCTTGTGTGGGTTATTATTGTAATAGATGATGTGAGACTCTACTAATTGATAAATAACTAAAAAGATAGTAGATTATATTTTTATAAAAAGTTATACTTTTTACAATAATATATATATGTGTGTCGAGTGATAACATGCTTGGTTGATCTTCAAACACTAAAATTGTTGCTAATATTATGATGTGTTAAGCATACATGTAAACGTGAGCTTGAGATGAAGAATATTAATAAATGTTGATGTTGTGAAATTTCAGGTGCATTGACATGTTGAATGTTTCCTTTCAAATTGCTACATAAGTGGTTGAATATAGGTCAATATAATCAGGTTGATGAGGGCAACATGATGCCTTTGAAAAGTCATACTAATTGACCGACTAATAAACTATAGGATAGGAAAATGAAAGTGGACAACATGTCTTATCCTTAGATGAGTGACTCGTGTCCGAGGAGAGCATCCGAGGGAGGGGTTATAGTTGAGTATCTCATGCCTCTCACGACCTGGGCATGGACCCCCAATCGCGACACTGAACCTCGACACTGAACCTAGAACTTTGAATGGCCACACTAACTCATGGAACATATATAACATGATTAAGAGAATATCTAAGAGGAAATAAATCGTGAACATAATATAACTGTAAGTATAAATGTCGTAAAGCATAAGCAGAGACAACAAGTAAACATGACGAATCACCTAATACATAGTAGTTTGAAAAACCTCTAGTCATAAGATGAGCTGATGGGACAACATCCCCAACTAGCTCGACTAAGTCTGAAACGGGAAGACTTGGACATAAAATATAAAGCTAATAAGTTTCCTTGGAAGATGAGGACTTACCCAAACTAGGGCTAAACTAAACTGGATTGGAACGGGGGAAGAGCTAATGTCGAGGCTGAGACATATCGGCCGAACCTATATTATGAGAAAATATAGCATAGAGAATATGGCCAGTACTTTGAATATATTGAGTATGTAAGGTAAGTAAACATGCTAGTAAAGAGATAGTATGGAATCATGAGTATAAAATAAGCATTTGACATGAGAGTAAGGACAACATGCTAAAGTCATGATCGTGAGATAGTCATAAGCATGATTTATTCATCATAAATTGAAGCATAATAACCCAAGGTTTTGAAAGTAAGAATCATATGGTTAAACATATTTGAAAACATAAGTAAAAGCTCATAATCTAATGAATGGATCAATTATACTGTAAAACGTGATATCATAAATTATGTGCATGAATAACTTAAATAAGAGGAACAGTGGAAGGCTTCATCATAACTGTAACACCCCAAAAATTCCTGGGAGTAGCCTTTAGACTTAAAATATGATCATGTAGTAAACTAGGAAAAAGTCCTCAGTACGAGTCACAGTACGACTCTTAGGATAGTGGTACGAGTCGTACTAGGACTTGTAATAGAAGGGTCAGGGAAAACAGTATGGGTGTCTAGGAGAAACAACGATTGCATGCCACAATTCGTAGTGCCATGGTACGGATTGTGCTGACCAGTCATGGAAAAGTTCAGAGAAGAGGTTAGGAAATTCTGTGAAAACCACGAGCCAAGGTACGACTCATGGTAGGCAGGTACGGATCGTACCATCTAGTCGTTATTTGAGTTTCAAAGAAATGTTCAAAAGGCTTTGAGAAAACTATGAATTGTGGTAAGACGCGTAGTAAGTGTTACACCTCGTAAATTCTTGACATGTAGATGGCCTATTCGCATGTTGGTTAAGAGTTTTAGAATTCCATACATGCTAGAAAAAGGCCCGGGGAAAGATNCGTAAATTCTTGACATGTAGATGGCCTATTCGCATGTTGGTTAAGAGTTTTAGAATTCCATACATGCTAGAAAAAGGCCCGGGGAAAGATCAGACAAGCGCCAAGTCAGCGCGTCGCAAGGCAAAATGCGACTTGTAAATCGCATTCCAGGAATGCGACTTCTAAATCGCATTCCAGGAATGCGGCTTATAAGTCCCAAGTATATAAGCCTCCAAACATCGGTTTAGTTCATAAGTTTTCATAATTTCCAGAGAACATGAGAGAAACAGAGGAGAACGAGGTTATTTGATAATTTCCTTCCGATTACGTCGTCAAACAAGGTCCAAACTCGAATTAACCTCAGATACCGAGGTATTTAGCAGCAAGGAGCATTCCTACGGGTTTTGTTTCGTGAGATTCGGCCAGCGAATCGTCGTGCTACCGAGCCAAGGTAAGTGGAATTGCTCCAAATTAGTGTCGATGTACTCCTAGCCTTAAAGTGAGTATTTCTCC
This sequence comes from Datura stramonium, assembly GCA_018107945.1. NCBI lineage: Eukaryota > Viridiplantae > Streptophyta > Magnoliopsida > Solanales > Solanaceae > Datura > Datura stramonium. Next base: position 40,520 of record JACEIK010001619.1, on the reverse strand, counting down.
CTTCTGGACTTTCGAGAAATAGAAAGTTTTCGACCGTCTTTCGATAAGCCAAAGTTTGGGCTATAAATATATCGAAAGTGAAGTTTTCTTTCAGAATATTGGTGTATTTAGTCCTAATTGACATATATGTGAATGCAGTTGAGAGAATTAGCGGAATCTTTGCCGAGCCCCATCCGTTGGTCGGATAACCGAGGTTAAGGTACGTAAAGCCGGTTTCTTCGGCAAGTTAGTACTCTAGCCTAGCATAATTCAGTGAACTCCGTAATAGAATTCTCGGAGTTGAATAATGAGTTTTGAGCAGTTCGGTAATCTTTGTTTTGCGTCGTTATATCGTAATCGATCCAGAAAATTAGTAAGCGGCGCCAAATGGCTGATTATCACTTCGGACTCGGCCATAGCCCAGTAAGTGTTTTAGCAAGCATGTTTTTAGAATAATATGACATATATTTAGAATAAAAGTTAGTAAAGTAAAATCAGGCAAGCGAGATAGTATCTTGGCTACGAGATTAGCCATACGGTCGAGATGATATGCAGCTCACAGAGTATAGCCACACGAGTCGGATAGTATCTTGGCTACGAATTAGCCATGCGATCGAGATAAGATTCAGATTCAGTATAAAGCAATATGAGAATTAGTATAACACGAAAGAGTTTAGAATAAGAAATCGAAATTCAGATAGTATTTTTCGGTTTAAACATGCTTGCTATATATATGTGTTTATTGATTGTTGAGACTTGATTGTCATGAGGCACACCCTTTTGAGCGTCTCGCCGCCCCAGGTTGGTAGGTTTGTGTCAGCCCACTGAGCGGGTGGGTTTACGTCACTCAGAAGTGGCATGCCGTCCCCAATAGGACGAAGATGGGATGAAACTTTCCCCATATCGGGTGTCCGACATTACGGTCACAGTTACCTGTTGTGCGCATGTTCCCGAGGAGCAGTTACAGATATAGTTACAGATATACGAGATACAATACGAGTCTACCGGACTCAGACACAGTTATTTATATCGGAGGCCATAGCCCGAGCCGGAGACCCAGAGTGGGCCAGTAGAGGTGCTCGTAGTTAGTAGATGAGCGGAGTGACTTATTTTCGAGTGGTTTTGACCGGGTAAGGGTATTAGATTGTTTGATTGGTTGGCACCATCCGGCTTATGGGGTTGGTATTGGTTCTTGCTTGCTATATATATATATATATATATATGTATTTATGTGTTATATATTAGTTAATAGATAACAGACCGCCATAATGATAGGTACGCTCCTGCCCTATCCGCGATGCGAGAGAAGTCTGATTCAGCTTACATCGGTTCTTACTGATTGAGTTATTTCACCTTTATTGAGTTGCTATTTTGTTATTCATATTCAGTTGTATTCAGTTTCTTTGCATACTCAGTATCAGTAGTGCGCGCCCGTGAGCCTGCATTTACTTGCCTGCAGGTACTCATAGACGGTGATCCCTCGTGATTCCCGGCCATTTCATGGGAGTCATCGGCTCCTGTCATCGGAGCTTGATATTGAAGGTGTAGTTCATTTTCTTTTATTGTATAGTATGGGTAGGTTGGGGCCCTGTCTTGACCATTTTATCAGTACTCATAAAGGCTTGTAGGTTGTATATTTATCTCCTTATGGTTAATGGTGCCGGTCGTGTGAGGCCGTGCATTTTGTTTTAGTTGTTTAGCATTTCTGATTGTGTTGGCCGTGTGGGGGCATTGTTTGATAGTAGTGGTGACCTTGTCAGTCACGTAGTTATACAATATTCTTTATGTTGAGTGACAGATGACTAGACAGCATGGTGGCCTTGTCGGCCCGCATAGGTTCCCCTTTATAAGTATGTTTCTGGTTAGTTGAAGAGAAGTATTTGCAAGTGGCTATAGGCCTAGTCGGTGGAATTTGTATTTACAACCGTTATATAGCCCGTTGTTTCGGAAAATACGAGATAGAGCTAGCCAGGCACCAGATGTGCTTAGGCTCACCGGTTAGCAGCCCATGTCCTTCTAGGAGCTGGAATTGCCAGTCATACCCCAAGGCGGGGCGTGACCAGTCAGATCTCGTAGATCGTTGTAGACTTTAAATGAACTTTAGAGAATGGTGTTAAGAAAGTACCTAACCACGAACGCCGATGCGGATCATATGATCTTTGGTACGACTCATACGTTGAGTCGTACCACATTGAACAAAAATTTTAATAGTTTCTAGAGGGGAATTTTCGCAAAACTCAAAATTCTAACTCCAAAATAGGTCTTTTTAGGCTTCCTATGGGATGAATTAAAAGTATTTTCAAAGACCAAGCCCTCATTCTACTCAAAACCATCCACAAGTCATCTTCTCCCTTCTTCTCTCAAGGTTTAAGAACTAGGGTTTCCCTCCATGGTCTTTATAAGATTCAACTTATTGTTGGGAATTCTTCAACCAAGTATGTGCAACTTCAACAAGGATCTTCTTTCATCCTTGTGTCCCAATTAATGCTCAAAACCCTAACTACTTTGATTCCTTAGGAAAAGCATGTCTTAGGGTTTCCATTCCATGAATGTTTTCTCTCATGTCTTCCATGATTTTCAAGGTCATCATGAAAAATAGCACATGATGTTCATGAAATTCACTCTCAATCGCATGATAAACTCCCATGATTGATGTTAGCATGATTTCCCAAAGGAAGTTGACCATGAATTATTTGTTTAGAAAATATAATCCATTTGACATATATGATTTTACCTTGAGTTCAGTACATATGATTTATACTATGATTTGGATTTATGTTTTCATGGATTTTGTATGATTAGCATGTTTATGAATCCTAGACTCTGCGAGTCTCTTGCTAGTTGAATGTAGCCTTTGATTGGAGCTCTCATGGATTGATGATGATCGGCTTATGTTTATGGTTCTTTGGAGCTATAGGGCCTCTTGCTAGTAGAAGGTAGTCCCGACTAGTATTAGAATATTATTTATGAGCCCTTAGTTTCAGTAGGTCATGGCCCTTTAGGCTCTTGGGACTCTTGATAGATAAAGTGGTTCTCAGTAGTCTTAGCATATCGGCTTGGTTTATCGGCTACGCATGTATCATACGTTGAGTTGAGAGTAGTACTTAGCACTGAGTAGGCTAGGGGTCCACTGTACCAAGGTCTCAAACTGCATGTCACCACTCTTATAGCCCAAGTAATATGGGATCCTCGTTATTTGAGAGTGTCCCCCTTGCCCCAAAGAGCGACATGAAGGGGTCATGGGTGTGGGATTGTCTCCTAAGTTCACAGTGATATTATGCCTGTCAAAGTTCTTACCCTTAGCAAGGTATGAACATCCTTCCGACCGAGGTTACAGGTTCGGCTCTACAAGGATCATATTGGAGTTTTCCGTTAATAGTCTACCACGTACGGGCCGGTTTCGGTTTTAGTATAGTTATTTCGGTCACAATATTCGGTTTATGATTTTAGATTGAGTCTTCGGCACATGTACATGACCCAAAAACTAGATTTACTGGTATTTCATTTAATTTTTTCAAATAAGCATATCATATCGGTAACAATGCCATCTCGAATGGGTCCATTGTACTTCACCTCGATTATGTATTTGGTTTAGTCCTTCTCAGTTATGTTTCTAGCTTCACTTACTTTTCTCACATACTTAGTAGATTCCAAGTACTGAACACATACTTTATGTGTTATATCATCTTATGATATAGATCCAGGTATTCAGAATCAGTCCCGCGAGGTTAGACACTGTTATACCCTGGAAACCCGTGGATCAGAATTGGGAGTCAAAATGGAAGAAAACTTAAATTTCACACGGATCATAGAAGCAGCCATGAAGTGGCTCATGGGAAATGGTATGTGAGAGTCGTGAAGTGACTCATGGTCAAGGAGCTTGGCAAGAATTTGGGTGAGGCCACGAGCATGACCACAAGTCATTGGTCAAACCTCACGGCTCGTAGTCATTCGTGGAATGGATTGAATGGTTTGGGGCGGTGGGGATAACGGGTGGTGACCACGAGGTTGTGGTCAGCCACCATGATTCGTGCTAGGGTCCCTGAGTAGGTTAGGCAGTGAGCTCGACTCCAGGCCACGAGTCGTCCAGTCCCCTCGTGGGGGTGGCAATCGGCCAAATTACGCTATTTTAGTAAGGGTTTTTCCATAATTCCTAAGTCCTAGGGGCCTATACTACATAATTTTAACATCAGAAAGGGTGGTTTAAGAGGAAAGGAGCTAGCCTAAGTCCTCATTCATGTACAAAGGTTTGAAAAATTTGATAGAAGGGTGATCTCTAGGTGATTTCGAGTGTTCTTCATCAATTTTCTCTTAGGAAATCTAGGGATTGTATAATTCAACTTCTCTCGGGTATGTAGGGTTATAGATGGGTGAATCCTTTCACACACATGCCCAATTTCTATCCAAATATGAGAAATTCTTATGATCAAGTTATGGGGTTTTCACCCAATTGCATAATTCTTCAATTTCTACACATGGGTTCGATTATATTATGTTTATATTGATAAATCGTGGAGCATGGGCGAGATTTTAAGTGTTTTCAACAAACGTGTTTCTAATTTTATGAAATTAAAAGGCTCATGAATAAGAAGTTCATGAAAGAAAGAGTATGGTGATGAATGTATGATGACAATGAGATTTGATAATGAAAGCATTTTCTAAAGCTACCCATGATTATGATATTTTTTTTTAAATGAACTTTGAGTAGATCCAAGCATGATAAAATTTTGGGCAAATCCCTTATATCGAGTATGATGATGTAGCATCTCAGTAGCCCACCTTATGGTTTTGGAGTAAAGGTTCCCGCTTATCTTTGAGCTTGTGGTATGTTTCAGAAATAAAAAGCTTCTTATATGCATGAAATCATAATTGAGGTGTATGTTATTATTGAGCTTTTTTTCATACAATGTTGAGTCTATGTATGATTTCATTTTTGAGCTTTGTCAATAGACAATGTTGAGCTTCGTTTTCATACGATGTTGAGTTTATGCATAGTTTCATCTTGAAGCCGTCAATAGATGATGTTGAGCTTAGATTATGTATGATGTAGAGCATTGTATGTTTTGGGAGAAGAGTCACAGCACCAAGCGGAGTTAAGGTCGATCACCCTATACTTTAAACTACATGAGTAAGAGTTGATACTATTATATTATTGGGACCTCCTTGTTAGCTATCCCGACCCAAATGGCCCATGAGCTTGATATCAATATCATTGTAGCATCCTTATCCCTAGTAAGGCTTTGGACGGCTCTACCAACTTGAGTGTAATAGTCGGGACCACGTAAGCTTTATCGTGGTATGTTGGTTAAGTGAAGAATCTCCCATTTTCTATGTGATTCAAATTTTCATATCCATTACTCATGGTTGATATTTTATACATGCATGTTCTAAAAGCAAGGTTTGGTGATTATTTCAGCTTTTCTTATGAATGTCGTATTTCAGCTTTGGAGTCATTTGAGTCGATTATGATGTTATGAAGCAATATATTGTCATGTTATGAAAAGATTATAATTTCAGAAAAGAAGATGCATGCAAGGCCTCCTCTCAGATTTGAAAGCTTATGATATGTTATGAAATGCTTTAAATGATTTACTTTACTTAGCGATTTTACTTACCTAGCATGGTCGGTACATTCCACATCTTTGGCCGCATACTCTATGTTGTATTGTTTCATGATACAGGACCTCGCTCTCAGGCTCAGCCGCTTGTAGTCAGTTGTCAGAGTTAGTACCTGCTTGATTGGTGAGTCCTCATCCTTTGAGGGCTGAACTTCGATTTCCCTTATTTATTTTTATCTTTAATATTGTTGAGTTAGTTGGGGTCTTGTCCCATCAGCATGAATTAGAAGTGCTTTAATACTTATGTATGTATTTAGCTTCGAATGGTTATTCTGATGTTATGTTGAGTTAGACTTCTGTTGAGTTTATATTGTTGATTCTTCAGTTTATTGATTGAGTTGGATGTATGTTTGTGTGCCATGGGTCGTACAGGTCTCTCGGGGGTCCCTTGTCCCATGTTACGATCGGGCCTCCATTCGGGTCGTGACAAGCTTGGTATCGAGCCATAAGCTTGAAGTGTCCTAAGGTGTTTTAAATCGCATTGACTACAGTCTTTTTCATGGGTGTGAAGCACGCCACACTTATGACGAAGAGGTGTAAGACGTTTAGGAAATGTTCCTTCTTCCGGGATCTATGTCGTGCGAAGAAAATTGTTTCTATCCTTCTAATTCGTGCTATTCGTGATTGCAAAATAATGGCTCCTCGAAGAATGAACAAAAAAAGAAATGGAGGTGGTGAAGGCCACGAGGATGGCAATGGTTATCCCATCGGCCAGCCCCGCCCAGGTTCGGGAGTCCTAGGCATCGAAAGTGCCATGTTGATTTCGGGTCTCTATTCAGATGCTTGCAAGCCTTGACCGCTCAGGACAATCATCAAGCCGTTGCGCATTTTTCGCAAAATGGCAATGCTTGGCGGTGGCTCGAGTTAGAGACATTTTATGAGGATGAACCCGCCGGAGTTCCTTGAGTCCAAAGGTAGATGAGGACCCACATAATTTCATTGATGAAGTTATCAAGATCCTGCCTAGGTCATGGGGGTGAGTAGTGTTGAGTGCGCAAGTTGGCCTCCTACCCTAGTTCAAAGGGGTTGCGCATATCTAGTTTCGCTAATGGAAGAGTAGCAAGGTCGAATGGTACGATCATGTGGTAGGGTTTCATATTGCATTCTAGATCGGATCTTCCTCGGGAGATGAGGAGCTAAAAGTAGCTGAGTTTGTAAACTTGAAGCAGGGAAGAATAACGATGCAAGAATATTCCCTTGAGTTCACTCACCTATCGAAATATGCCCAGGAGTTAGTGGGCGTAGAGGACGCGGGTGAGTAGATTTGTGCATAATAGCGGGGTATTTGGACAAAAAAGAATTGCCCGAGAATTGCTATGCTCCATCGAGGATATGGACTACCCTCGATTGTGTTGTACGCCCAGTAGGTGGGCAGCATTCGAGAGAGGGAGGCCAAGAGGGCCAGGACCGAGGACCACATCTTCTCTCAATAGAGATCCCGGTGGTGAGCTTGCCGACGGCGGACTGCGAGATCGCCAACCCAAACATCTTCGGCATTGAGTGTGCCATCCAGGCCTAGACATGATCATAGAGGGAAAAAATCAGGATCGAGGGGTCATAGCAGCAGACCCACGAATTCTAGCATCCTAACTTTGTCACGGATGTGGAGTGGGGCACACGAGGCTAGTGCTTGGCGAGGTTGGTGCTTGTTCAGTGTGGGCATCCCGGACACATGCTTAGGGACTGTCCAGCTGCGAGGCAGGATCAAGTTGGGGCCGAGGCCCAACTTTAGTTCGTGACCCCTCCCGCACACTCGGCTCATATCATGAGCATCTACTAGCGCGGCGCGGTCGCGCCAAAATAGATTACTCTTTGCTTTGTCAAACGGGAGCGGAGGTCTCCCGAATATGGTCACTAGTATATTTGTGAGTTTTCCATATTTATGTATATTCTTTGCTTTATATCCAGGGGATACCTTGTCTTTTGTGACACCTTATATAGCTAGTAGCTTCGAGTTAGTCAGTGTCTTGTCGGAACCCTTCTCGATTTCCACTACGGTAGGTGACTCGGTTATAGCTACACGGGTATATAGAGGTTGCCCAGTCTCAGTCCTTCATAAGGTCACCTCAGCACATTTCATAGAGTTTGCCATGACCGATTGCGATATTATTCTCGGCATGGATTAGTTATTTGCATGTTATGCTTCAATTAATTGTAGAACCGGGCGGTAGAGTTTAGATTTCCAAGTGAGATAGTCTTAGCATGGAAGAGTAGTTCAACTGTGCTTGTAGGTCGATTCATTTCTTAACTAAAGGCCAGGAACATGATTTCCAAGAGTTTCATATACCATCTAGTTAGGGTTAAGGATGTCGAGACCGAAACCACTGACATATCCGATCGATTCCACTAGTACGTAGAGGTCTTTCTGATGATTTGCTAGGTGTCCCTCCTGAGTAGGAGGTTGATTTTGGTATTGATCTTCTTCTTTACACACAACCTATATCTATTCCACCCTCACGAGGATGGCTCGGTTGTAATACCCCGGGAACCCAGGATTGGGCAGGGGTCAAAGCGAGGAAAATATAAAAACTAGTGTTGCAGGCATAGAATAAGTCATTGGACGACTCATGAGGACGGCCCACGAGTCGTCAGGTGACTCTTGGGGAGGCCAGAGGAGGGGATGGGGAAGTTTGGAGGAACACGGTTCCCTACAGGCGTGGCAACGACTCGTGGTCGAGACCCCGTGATCGTTAGGTCCAGCAGATGGGGGTAAAGGAGAAGGAAAATAGAAGAAGTCAAGACAGTGTACTTGACGGAAGCTGACCACGACTCGTTGGGTTAGGTAACGAGTTGTTTGGTTAGTCGTTACGAGCCCAGGGGTCCTGGTAGGCAATGGACTCAACAAGAAACATGACGAGTCATTCCCACAAGTGACAATCCATCGGGTGGGTCAGTTAGGACCACTGTGTAGTGTTTTCCTACGGAGGAATTTAGTTGGTCTTTTCGTAATTCCTAAGTCCTATGGGCCTATACTACATCGTTTAAGGCTCGTTTGCAGAGATTTTAAGAGTTAAATCCTATTCTAAGATAATTCATTCCATGCATGCAAACTTGAGAGTTTGAAGAGAGGATTTAGAGAATGTTTTGAAGGTTTCGCGTAGCCCGCATCGAGTGCCAATAATTTGATGACTCTTTTTCACGCGAGCGCGTCCGCAAGTGTACGGGTCGTGCAAGTAATATGGTGGCTCTTTTTGAAGAACCAGTTGTCGAACCCACAGGGACTGGACCCATTCCTCTAACTATCCATTTCTAGTGTGATCTTAAATATCTAAAGTGTTGGTGATAGACATTTTTCGATTGAAGAATAATTAAGTCTAAGTTTGGGTCAACGAAATATTCTGGAATTACTAGGGCAACATAGAGTTAAAACCAGATAATCATACGAGTCTACGATTTGCAATGGAATAAGAATGGAATTATCAATTGTTATGTCACATAATTAGAATTGCATGTTTATGGTCTCTCGAGCCTCTAAACATGTCAATCTAGCCTCACTGCATCATTGTGAGCGAGGAGTTTAATTTTCTAGTCGCGGGCAATCAATTATGTTGGGTTTTACAGAAGCGATTGAGGACTTTCGCGCGTCTAACCATTTTAACTCAGCCGCCTCACAACTACTTCTTGAGTGGTGATGTGACACCCAACCCCATGTCCAACCAAGCACGGTGTTAGGTATATTTCTATCCAAACACGGAATCTCTTCCGAGATTACTATCATGCCCCTCACATTCTCATGTCCTGACCTAGGTAATGCCTTCTCAATCTATCACCCAAGCTAACAAATATACTTTCATGGTGATCAATCATAAAAACAACCAACAATTCCGAATTCAAGACAAACAACAATCAATAACTTAATTCCAAAACAATATCATAAAATTACAATCATAATCCATGGCTTCAACCTAGAGGAAGGGTTCTAGCCATTCATGTTCGTAAAACTACTCTACACTACTATTAATCTACTCTAAACTACATACTTACGAGATTGGTAGATGAAAAGAATTTGATAAACCCTAGAGTGAGTTCTCCCACTTCTCCCTTCTCTCCGTTACGGTTTCCCAGAAATAAAATCGTGACCAAATGGAATTAGGAGCTAAGGGTCCCTATTTATAGTAAATGGAGAACAGTACATATTTTGGCTTTGTCATGGAGCCGGCTCCGTGTCCACGGAGTGTATCGCGAACCTTTGCCTCCGTGACACGGAGGCATCACAGCTCACTAGAACAACACCCGAAAATCAGCCTCCAGAGCACCCTGCCGCGCGTTGGCAGCGTGTCACGCTGCTTGGGCAGCGCGTTGCCTCCTCCTTGTCACACGGCCGGCCCTGCTTGGTGGCACGTTACTTAGCAGCGCGGTGGGGCACGTTGTGGCAGCCTGCCGTGGCACATTTGCGTGTTCATTCCGTTTCAAGCCTCTACTTCACCAACTCATGGATTAGCTCCTCAAAAGTCATCCAAAACCTACAAAACAAAGGCTAATCATTTTGGTTAGCACATATCTTCACATTTATATAAAATCACATGAAAATGTATAAAGTAACTTAGGCAACACGACTAATTTAAGTTGTAAAGCGTATCACGGGCATGATATTTTTGCCCGTGATCACAACCCACACTTAAAGCCTTGTTCGTCCTCGAACAACCTTTTACATATCATGCGTATGGAGACTCCCACATAACTAATTTAGCATAATTCAAGCTACGTCTATAATGATTGCGTAAGATACAAGCTAAGAATAGAGCATGCACAATTTAATCACCGAAATGAAATACAGCTATGTCAAGACCTCTTAACCTCAAGAATCGACTCTCAATTTTAGCAAACTCCTGCAAATCAACTGATTAAGAAATCCCACATGAATTTTACCCTTCATTAAACATGTGCCCTCACGGAAATGAGAGTTACCCAATCACACGCAAAAACAATTTTATATCACAACATGTGTGGGTAGATAAAAAACCACACTCACTCTCACAAAGAATTCACATGCATTATGTCATGACATAAGCTTGCCCTTAGTGTTTTACTCCACAATTTAAGGATGTCTGAACGTAAGATCAAGTAGGACTTTTGGGTTGTAATATAACTCAGTGCAATTTAGGTACTATTATGGCCAGTAGTAGTGACTATCTTTCCTAAGCGCTTTTAATACATCACGCCCTCATTGCGAACTTCCTTCCCTTACTTCACCTTTTTATCCTTGGTAGTTTTCTTTTTCCTCTTTTGTTCCCCCTAAATTTAAGCACTTTGGCAATGATAAGGAATTCTATAAATAATTTTTCATAGAATTATTTTCTTACTCCTTAATAGTGATCAGCCCACTTTCACACAAGTGCACCTTTGTCCTTTCTTCTCACTTTCTACAACTTGCTAATTTTCATTTCTTTTCATTCCTCTCCTCCCTTTACTCTTTTAGATTTTTCTTCTTCAAGCGCTTAGGAGCTTTGGGTCAAATTCAAGGTTAATGAAAGAAAGTTAAGCTTCTGTTTCAGCTATAAAAGAATAGGCTCAAGGCTCAACAGGGCTAACTAGGATTCATTTTTCCAAGGTAGGTAAAATGAGGGATAAATTTTAGGTTAATTCAAAGAAATGCCTAGATCATCTCCTAAAATTAACATCCTTCATTTCACTTCATATCCACACCAGTCAAGTTCTACAATCCACAATAGTATAGAATATAAAAACATACACTCATGGCACATGCTCAATTCAAGACACATTAAATGAGACTCTTACTCGGCTAATCACGGGAATTCAAATGTTAAAGCTAATTATCTTGAGTCAAATTCAAGCCTAAGTGTCTCAAACAAAGTTATAAACTGGCATGCTTCAACACTAATAGCACATCTTCCAATCAAAAACATATAACTCACAGCAAGAACATCAAGCACCAATTGATTCTGGTTTCAAAACGGCATCTATCGACTAATTTTCCTCAGAGCCAGGTGTCATCCATCCATCGTGAAGAGCTTGAGTCCCTAACGATGACTAAAACATTATATACAAACAATTAAAAATAAAAATATTAAAAATAAAAATACTAACAAAAAAAATAAAAAAAATAAAATATTTTATTTTTTTAGTTTAAATATTTTTTATTCTTCGGTTCAAAGACCCCCTTTAATAGGAAAGAGCTAGAAAGAAAAACCTTGAGTGATGAAGTCATGCTTGACTCACAAAGATTTTTCAAATTTTTCAAATTTTGTCACACAAGCATTACATTCACCAACAATTTGTTAAGCACAAAAATTTTAAATTTTCATGAAATTTCCCTCACCCCACACTTAAATCATGCTATGTCCTCATAGCATCAAATTAACGTTTTAAGAGGGTGAGAAATACTCCCTGAGGCCTTTAGGCCTAGCTAAAAGCATGTGTTTCCTCGGCTTTGCACATGTAGGTGCTTGACCCCACACTTTTTCCTTTCCATGCTTACTAGCATCCTCCTCCGAGGGTACTCGAACTTCCCCTCCACGTGGCAACACCACCAAAAACACAAACAAAAAAAATGAAAATAACAAAATCAAAATAAAAATCAAAATTACAAATTGTGCACAGGGGTACCCTTGGGTTGCCTCCAAGCGTGCACGTACGTGACCGATGTGGACTGCCCCTTTAGGACATCCTCATACCTGGGTTCTCTTTCGAGAACCATCTCCTTCTTTGCTATTTAGAGAAACAGCCTCCCACTCTGTTCCTCCCTTTCTCCGGCTTCTTCTCAAATCAGAAGCCCTTTATCGGACTCAAATTTGAACATTTGGCATTAGCAACTGGCCGTGCACCTATGGACTCCTCCACCCCACACTCATCCTCTGTAACACACTAACTTGACAAAGGTTTGTATAGTGTGCGATGGGTTTTTATTTCTTGGTAGACCGGAAGGTTTCTTCTTCATCTTCGACCCTCATTTTTAGGTCCCTTCTTTCAAGTCAATCCTTTGCTCTCAGTGGCAAGAATGGCCGTCCCAAGATTAAGTGTACCTGGTCATCAACCTAAAAATCTAAAATAATAAAATCCTTGGGTATAATAAATTTACCTACTTTGATGAGAATGTTCTATGGTTCCATCGGGTGTCACTCCACGGCTTGTCGGCCATTGCGACATCAACCTTGTCGGCTCGGTTTTCCCAACCCCCAAGGTGTTGAATAAGGATAGGGGCATTAGATTAAGCTGCGCCCCTAAATCACACAAAGTCGGAGCACTTCAGCTTTACCAATTTGTATGGGGAGGTAAAACTCCGGGGTCTTTGAGCTTCTTTGGCATTTTGCTCAATACCTGTGTTTGCCTCCTCGGTCGGTGCTACTCTGATCACGAGCGTCCACCAATCTAACATTTAGCCATCACGTCCTTCAAGTATTTAATACTTGGGCATTCCTAGAACATCAATAAGAGGCAAATTTATGTATTGTTCTTTGAAACTCTCAAGAACTTTTTGGAAACATTCACTCCTCCTTTTGCTCTTTTTGAATCTCACGAGGGGAAGAGGTGGTGGTAGTCTTTGTCTTGCTGCAATGAAGGTTGCGCATTTTGTTGCGGCCTCGATGTTCTCCAATATCGATGGATGGTCACAAGTCTTGCAACTCATTTGCCTCCTTTCTCAACTCTTTAGGCTTGCATCGGCTAAGCGCCTTCCTTCTAAGTGATGGTGATGCGCGGGTGGGTGGGCCTGCCGGATCCGTCATGATAATCTCACCAAAGGCTCGCTTTTGAACAAGCCTGTTCCGACCACTGTTCAGGATATGGTGGCGCTGCTGCTGAGTGTTCATTCGTGCCATCTCATCTGATTTCACACTAAGCATTCCGGGTCTCCATGATTTTCTGCGATGTTTCCTCAATGCGGCTGCTACTATGCCCTCAATCTTCTGTTATAACGTCTTTTGATGTTGTTGAGGTTGCATAAAATTTTGCTGGTTTCCACCCCAAGAATAATTTGGGTGGCCACATGCCAATTTTACTGTTGGAGTTGTTTTAGAAGTGAATTCTGTGCATTACCAACAAAATTGGCGATTCCGGATTGGCTCACAAGATTCTGCATTATTGCCCATTATTGCCACAAATTTCACACCAACTAGGAACTTGCCGGCTTGCATTAAACTGGCCTTGGTGTTGGTGCATACTCGGTTTATTGGCGAGTCATAATTTGATGTTGGGCAGCTAAGCTGTGTTGCCAAGGCATTTAAACCATCTGCTTAATCAGCACGATCTTCTTCACCTTCCCCTCTTGATATTTCGCTGTGCCACTCTGAATTTCCTTGAGCAATTCTGTTCAACAAAGTGTACAACTCATCATATGTCTTCTCTGAGCTTGCCCACCCGATGCAGACTCTAGTAATATTTTTGTGTGTGGGTCTAGACTTTCTACAAAGGTATGGGCCAGCACTTCATTTGATTACTGGTGATGGGGACAATCTCTCAACAATGACTTGAATCTTTCCCAAGCCATATATAAGTTCTCATCGGGCTTACGCTTGGGCAGAGTATTTCACTTCTCAACTTGGCAGTTTGCCTAAGGAGAAAATCGATAAGGAACTATTTAGCCCCGTCATTCATGATTATGGAGTTCGGTGGCTCAGCCTTCAGCACTTTTTCGCCTCCCCCAACAGTGAAAATGGGAAGAGGTCAGTCGGACATAATGTGAACACCTTAGGTGAGACAAACGTATCACTTATCTCTAAAACTCACGCAAGTGTGCTGCTGCGGTCTCATGTGCCATTTCGGTGAATTGACCACTAGAATGTAACAGCTGCACCATATTCTGTTTAAGCTCAAAGTTCCCTCCAGGCTCCGGTTTATGGATACTAGAGGTCATATTCGTCTAGTGGGATGGCCACTTGCGGCCAGTCTTCTTTGCCATTGCTTAGACCAGCAAGCTGTGCTTGACCCGCGGGTGGTTGTTGTTGTACCTTTTCTTGAAGTCTCCTCAACTTTTGCTCTAGAGCTACTCTCCTTTGCAAATGGATTTGACGTTCAGGTTCAAGCAACGGTTCCACAAGCTCTCTATTTTTAGCTAGCTCGGCGGGACAACCTTTCTGCAAATAGACGGACTAAGACCAAGTTTCTAAACACTTAAGGGAAATATTTAAAATCACACAAAAATAGATAAATTATCAAAACTTCACCTAGTCCCGACAACGGCATAAAAACTTGACGTAGCACGCATCGTGCCAATAATTTGACGACTCTTTCACATGAGCGCGTCCTCAAGTGCAATTCGTGCAAGTAATATAGTGGCTCTTTATAAGAGAACCGAATTGTCGAACCCACGAGGACTGGACGCATTCCTTTAACTATCCATTTCTAGTGTGATCTTAAATATCTAAAGTGTTAGTGATTGACTTTTTCGATTGAAGAATAATTAAGTCTAAGTTTGGAGTCCAATAGAAATATTCTGGAATTACCTAGGAGCAACATAGAGTTAAAACCAGATAATCATGTGAGTCTACGATTTGCAATGGAATAAGTATGGAATTATCAATTGTTATTTCACATAACTGGAATTGCATGTTTAGCGGTCTCTCTCGATCCTCTTAACACGGCAATCTAGCCTCACTGCATCATTGTGAGCGAGGAGTTTAATTTTCTAGTGCGGGCAATCAATTATGTTGTGGTTTACGGGAAATGATTAGGGACTTTCGTGCGTCTAACCATTTAACTCAACTTAGCCTCACAACTACTTTGTTGAGTGGTGATGTGACATCCCAAGTTGGTCTTTCATAACCCCGTGTGTCAACCAAGCACGGTGTTAGGTATATTTCTATCCAAACACGGAATCTCTCCCGAGATTACTTCATGCCCCTCACATTCTCATGTCGACCTAGGTACTGCCTTCTCAAGCTATCACCCTAGCTAACAAATATGCTTTCATGGTGATCAATCATAAAAACAACCAACAATCCAGAATTCAAGACAAAACAACAATCAATAACTTAATTCCAAAACAATATCATAAAATTATAATCATAATCCATGGCTTGAACCCTAGAAGGGTTCTAGCCATTCATGTTAAATAAAACTTCTCTACACTACTATTAATCTACTCCCAAACTACATACTTACACGAGATTGGTAGATGAGAAGGGAATTTGATAAACCCTAGATGAGTTCTCCCACTTCTCCCTTCTCTCCGTTACGGTTTTCGAATAAAATCGTGACCAAATGGAATTAGGAGCTAAGGGTCCTATTTATAGTAAATGGAGAACGTGCATATTTTGGCCTGTCGTGGAACGGCTCCGTGTCACAGAGTGTATCGCGGAGCACTGCCTCTATGTCACGGAGGCATCGCGAAAGCTCTCACGGAACAACACCCGAAAATCAGCCTCGGCGGCACCCTTTCGCGTTGGCCGGCGTGTCCACTACTTGAGCGGCGCGTTGCCTCCGCCTTGTCGCGGCCAGCCTGCCGTGGCACGTTGCCAACGCGCAGGTGGGCTGTTGTGGGCAGCCTGCTGATCACGGGAAAAAGCTAGTGCCCGTGTTACGCTTTATAGCTTAAATTAGTCGTGTTATCTAAGCTATTTGATACATTTTCATGTGATTTTATATAAAAGTGAAGATATGTGCTAACCAACACTTGATTAGCCTTTGTTTTGTAGGTTTTGATGACTTTTGAGAGCTAATTCATGAATTGGTAAAGTAAGGCTTGGAGAAGGAATCAACACGCAGGCTGTCGGCAAAGAGGAGGCCCAAAACATCCCGTGCGTCGGCAACGTGCCATGGCGAGCGGGGTGCCCAAGACAGCCCACCTACGCGTTGGCAACGTGCCACAGCAGGGTGGCTCCGCGACCAAGGGTGTGTAACGCGCTGCCCAAGCAGCGTGCAGTGCCATGCGGAAAGAGTGCTGCCAGGCCGATTTTTTCGGGTTGATTTCCGGTGAGCTTTGCGATGCCTACATGTCACGGGCGTGCTCGCGATACACTCAAGTGACATGGAGTCGTTCCACGACGAGGCCAAATTAGCACACGTTCTCCATTTACTATAAATAGGACCCTTAGCTCCTAATTCCATTTGGTCACGATTTTTATTCTGGAAAACTGCATAGGAGTGAAGGGAGAAGTGGGAGAACTCATCTAGAGTTTATCAAATTCCCTTCTCATCTACCAATCTCGTGTAAGTATGTAGTTTAGGAGTAGATTAATAGTAGTTTAGAGTAGTTTCACGAACATGAATGGCTAGAACCCTTCCTCTAGGGTTGAAGCCATGGATTACGATTGTAATTCTATGATATTGTTTTGGAATTGAGTTATTGATTGTTGTTTTCGTCTTGCCCTGATTTGTTGGTTGTTTTTATGATTGATCACCATAATAGAATATTTGTTAGCTTGGGTAATAGCTTGAGAAGACGTACCTAGGTCGAGGACATGAGAATGTGGGGAGCATAAAAGTATCTGGGAGGTTCCGTGTTTGGATAGAAATATGCACGACACCTTGCTCGGTTGACACGGGGTATTAAGAGACCAACTTGGGATGTCACATCACCACTCAACAAAGTAGTTGTGAGGCTAAGTTGAGTTAAATGGTTAGGCATACGAAAGTCCTAATCGTTTCCCCATAAACCACAACATAATTGATTGCCCGCGACTAGAAAATTAACTCCTCGCTCACAATGATGCAGTGAGGCTAGATTGCCGTGTTAAGAGGCTCGAAAGACCATGAACATGCAATTCCAGTTATGTGAAATAACAATTGATAGTTCCATGCTTATTCCATTGCAAATCGTAGTATCGCATGATTATGCGGTTTTTTACTCTATGTTGCTCCTAGAGCACTTTCGGAATATTTAGTTGACCCAACACTTGAACTTAATTATTCTCTAAAGCGAAAATGTCTATCCCAACACTTCAAATATTTAAAGATCACACTAGAAATGGATAGTTAGAGGAATGGGTCAGTCACAATGGGTTCGACATTCCGGTTCTTTAATAGAGCCACTATATTACTTGTACAACCGTACACTTGCGGGCTCATCAGGATTTTGGCGCCGTTGCCGAGATAAGTTTTAATAACTTATCTGTTTTTATGTGATTTTTGATTTTCCTTAAGTGTTGAAGAGCTTTTGGGCTCGATGCAATCTATTTGCGGTGTAATTTATCTGCTTGAAGAAAATAGAGGCTTGTGGGGCACCGTTAACTATTTAACCGTCAAATCCATTCTCGAGTAGCTCTAGGCAAAAGCTGAATAGACTTCAAGAAAGGTACAACCTTTAACCACCAGCCGGGCTCGAGCAATGGCCAATGTCCGGTATTCTGAAAGTGGCTGCAATCCGCGGCGATGTGACCTCAGCGTCCGTAAACAGGCACAGAAGCTTTGAAGCAAGAAAAAATGTGGCTGACCACATTAATCATTCATTCTTTGGAATGGCTATGGCAGTTGCGGCCTCTGGCTTTTGGAGATTAGTGACACGTTTGTCACCAGTATCGAATTGCTGTCGGCCCGACCCTCTTCCATTGTTGGGAGAGCGAAAAGTGGGCGAAAAGCTGAGCCACCGAACTCCATAACTCGTGGGATGACTTGTAGAAATTTCTTGTCAGTTGCTCACTTCGGCAGGCTTTGCAAAGTTGTGAAGTGAATACTAAGTTTCAGCGGCTTTGATGAGCACTGCTATGGCTTGGGAGATTCAAGTCATTGTTGAAGGCTGGTCCCCATCATCGGCAATCAAAAAATGTCGGCCCAGTAGAAAGTCTAGACCCACGTACTATATTACTAGACTGCGGCAGGTGAGCAACGCTTGGAAAGGCATTGTGATGGTTATTACTGATGAGCAATTGCACAAGAAAATCAGTGGCACGATGAAATCATCAGAGAGAAGCGAAGAAGCGCGACTCGAGGTGGCGCACGAAAGAGACTAATGCCTGGCGGCACCCGACCGTTTGGCATCAAGTATTCTCCGATTCAATAAAGCGAGTATGCTGCTGCAAGGGCCAGGTTAATGCGGTTCAACAAGCTGCAGGTTGGTGTGAAATTTGTGGTAATAATGGGCTGCAACGTGGGCTTATCGAAATCGATCAATTTTGTTGAAATGCAAAGGGCTCCGAGAATTTTGAAGCAACTTCCCAGCGAGAAAATTGGCAGGGCCTTCAGTGGCAGGGTGGGCGGGAGGCTATGCAACCTCAACATCGGTATCAACGACTCTTTTGCGAATCGTGAGCATAGTAGCACAGCCACGCATTGAACTCTTCTTGAAAATGGAGAACCAAATAGCGAAAAAATGAAGATGTTGCCAGCCTGTGAATCGACGAAATTACCGCAATCTTGAAGGCAAGTGGGTCAAGTAACAGCTGCTCAATATGAGGCCGCGAAAGTTACCAAGTGATGCATATCTAACCGGCGGATCAATGCCCATCCCGATCTCCCAGCAGAAATCGCTAAATCGTCACTACAAAAAGACGAGCAGCAGTAACCATCCACCGTGTCCAGACAAATCAAGTGCTGGGCAGCAAACTGTGCAATCTTCATTGCGGCCAACATTTCCCACCACCACCATTTCTCGAGAAATTCAAAGAGCAGGAAAGTGTTTCAAAAGTTGAAGCTCAAGCTTCACATAAATTTGCCTGCTATGTCTTGCAAATCTTAAAGTATCTGTCTGAAGAGCCAGTGAATGTGTCGAGCTTGTAGCAGCGGCCGAAGATGCGATCCTGAGGCTCGTGAGCAAAATACCAAAAAACCAAGAGCAGAGGCCTAACGCAAAAACAGTAAGCTGAAGTGCTCTGGCTGTGTGTTAGGGGCAGCGGTCTTTCTATCTCCCAATCATATTCAACACTGTAAGGGTAGAAACGGCGTTTCGTAAGGATAATGCTGACGAGTGACTGTCCTTGTGCGATAGGTCATAGAGGACCTTCTCATCAAAATGAACAAATTTATTATGCCTCTTTTATTGTTTTAAGATTTTCGGGTGTGACAGTACCCTAGCTCTTGGGGCGGCCATTCTTGCGGGAAGGCGTGTTTGAAAGGGACCACTGAAATCTTCTGGGTCTGAGACCCATCCCGCACACTACAGAAACCTGTGTCAGAGTTAGTGTGTTGGCAAAGAGACAGGGTGGGGTGGAGAAATCCTGAGTGCAAAAATATCAAGTATTCGGCCGAGTCGATAGAGGGCTTCAAATTGGCCGGTTGAAAAGGAGGAACAGTGTATCTAAACATCAAAAAAGAAAGGAGATGGTTCTCGAAAGAAGACCCGCTGGGGGCTCAATCACTGGCGATCCACGGCTCGTGCCACGGCGTAAAATGGCGGCGCGGAGCAACAAGACCGAGTACACTATGCCCACATTTTATTTCGCTTATTGCTTCGCTTGTTGTTTTGTTTTTGGTGGAAAGTGGAAACGCAGTGGAAGTATTACCCTCGGAAGGAAAGCATGGAAGAAAAGTGTGGGATTCGATCCACCAACATTGCAGTGTGGATAAAAACATGCTGCTAACTAGGCCTAAGGGCCCCCTCAGGGGTATTTCTCATCCTTTATATGTTAATTTGATGCTATGAGGATCTAGCATGATTTAAGAGGTTTTGGATAATTGTAATTACAAAAAATTAAAAAAATTTTGTGCTTGACAAGGCAGTGAATGGAATGGCTGATATTGGAAAAATTTTGAAAATTTTTGTGAGTCAAGCATGAGATTTCATCACCCGTTGATTTTTCTTTTCGGTTCTTACGAAGTGTTTGAACCGAAGAATAAAATTTTAGTTTTATGTTTATTTTTGTTTTTCCTTTGTCTGTATATAATGTTTAGTTGTAGTTAGGAATTTCATTCCGGCGATAGTGAATCTTGAAAGAAAAATTAATCGATAGATGTCAGGTTTTTGAGCCATAGTTAATGGATGCTTGATGTTCTTGTTATGTGCTAGATATGATTGTAAGATGCAAGTATGCTGAAGTGTTGAAGCATGCCAGTTTATAACTTTGTTTGAGACATAGGCTCTTGATTTTGACTCAATATTAGTGAAGCTTAATTTTGAATTCTTGTGATTAGCTGAGTAAGAGTCTCCTGAATGTGTCTTGGTGGCATGTGCCATGAGGTGTAGATTTGTATTCTATCTGTGTGGATTGTCTAGGGCTGCAGTGTGTATGGCGAGTGAAGGATGTGGTGTAGGAAATGATTTAGGCAGTTCTTTGAATTGAACCTAATTTTTATCCTCGTTTTCTGCAGCGAGAAATTGGCTAGTTGCCCGTTGGCGGGCTATTCTTTGATAGGCGCTCTTGTCCTTTTTTCATTGGCAGTTTGACCCAAGCTCTAAGCGCTGAGAAGAAAAATCTGAAAAACAAGGGAGGCGTGAATGAAAGGAGTGAAAAGTAACACAAGTGTAGAAGTTGAAAGGTCAGGTGCACTTGTGTGAAAAATGGTTGATTATTGTTAAGGAAGTAAGAAAACAGAAAGTAATGAAAATTATTTAGCAAACTCCTTACTAATGGCAAGTGCTAAATAAGGAAGGAAGAAGAAAACCATCAGAGATAAAGGTGAGTAGGAAAGGAAGTTCTGTGGCGTGATGTGTTAAAAGCGCTTAGAAAGATAGTCACTATTCTGGCCATGAATACTACTACCTGTACTGGCCACGTCCCTGGCTCACAGGGTCCTAGCGTCTTACGACCATACATCCTCAAATTCGTGGAGTAAAACACTAAGGGTAAGCATAGTCAATACATCAAAGCATGTGGTGCTTTGTGAAGTGAAGTGTATTCTTTTATATACCCACACATGTTGTGATGAAAAAATTGTTTGCGTGGTGAAGCAGCTCTCTTTCTGTGAGTGAACATGTTTAATGAGATAAAATTCATGTGGGGCCCCTAGCTAATCTTGATTTACATGAGTTTGATTTGCAGTCAGAGTCTTGAGTTAAGAAAATCTTATAGTTGTATTTCATAGCATGTTCTATTTTTAACTTGTATCTTACGTAATCATTATAGCCGTAGCTTGAGTTATCTTGCTAAATTAGTTATGTGGGACTCTCCATATGCATGATATGTAAAGGTTGTTCGAGGACGAACAAGGCTTTAAGTGTGGGGTTGTGATCACAGGAAGCGTGCCCGTGATG
Organism: Datura stramonium; assembly: GCA_018107945.1. Lineage (NCBI taxonomy): Eukaryota > Viridiplantae > Streptophyta > Magnoliopsida > Solanales > Solanaceae > Datura > Datura stramonium. The sequence goes on along the minus strand of JACEIK010001619.1, from coordinate 18,902 downwards.
CGGCACATAGCTTAAATTAATTCGTGTTGTCTAAGCTATTTGATACATTTTCATGTGATTTTATATAAAATTGAAGATATGTGCTAACCAAAATGATTAGCCTTTGTTTTGTAGGTTTTTGATGACTTTTGAGAGCTAATTGAGTAATGAAACTTGGAAGAAGAATCTTTTCTGTAACGTCAACGAAGGAGGCCCAAAACGACCCACTGCTTGCGTCGGCAACGTGCCACGGCAGCTGCAAGACAGCCCACCTGAACATTGGCAACGTGCCACAGTAGGGTGGCTCCACGACCAAGGAGTGTGTAACGCGATGCCCAAGCAGCGTGCCACGTTACCATCGCGGCAGGTCTTTGCCGAGGGCGATTTTCGGGTTGATTTCAGTGAGCTTCGCGATGCCTCCATGTTACGGAGAGCGTGCTCCTGTTACTGTGGACTGGAAACCGTTCCATATTCTCACGTTCTCCATTGCTAGCAATGGAACATAGCTCTCATTCGTTTGATCCTGTTGTCACGAGCTACGCCAAGGTGTGAAAGGGAGAGAGTGGGAAGGAACTCATCTAGGGACATCAAGGCCCTTCTCATCTGCAATCTCGACTAACAATATGTAGTTAGGAAGTAGATTAGTAGTTTAAATGGTTTGAGCATGAAGTAACTAGAACCTCTAGGGTTGAAGCCATGAACCATGTTGTAATTCTATGTGTGTTTTGGGTGGTTGTGTTGTTATTTTAAAATCTTGCACTACGATTTGTTAGTTGTTTTTATGATGGAAATCTCACTCGCTATGTTGTTAGCTTGAAACTTCTTGAGAAGGCGTACCTAGTCAAGACATGGGTGTGGGGAGCTGAGTAATCTCGGGAAGTTAAAGTGTTTGGAAATAAATATACTGACACCTGCTCGGTGACACACGGGGGTGATAAAGACCGGATGTCACATCACCACTCAAAAGTTGTGAGGCTAAGTTAGTGAGATTAAATGAGTTAGAGCATCTCTGAAGATCCTGTCATTCCCGTAAACAACATAATTGATTATAGCGACTACGCGCTCCTCGCTGCAATGATGCGGTTGATGAGCCCGCAAGTGTACGGGTCATACAGAGTAATATAGTGGCTCTTTTGGGAGGCTCCGGAATGTCGAACCCACAGGGACTGGACAATTTCAGTGAATATTCAATTTCAAGTGTTAATTTACAAAACTCTAATAATGAAGACCTTGAGTGTAAGAAAAGTTGTTTGTTTTGAAAATATATTTTTGTACTAAACTAAGCTATTTTATACAATTGAGTCTTAACTACGGATAAGAGCATGCTGAGGCTACAAGAACATGTAAAGAAACGAACTATCAATATCGTGGTTTTATCTTTTTCCTCCGGTTGTTAGTGAACTAATGCCTATGGATTAAAACTCTAGTGTGGCAACTTAAGAATCATGAACCTTCCACCTACATTTTCGTGATAAGAAGGAATTTCAAGTTCTGTCTATACAAAACCAGGTTCCACACATGACTAATACGACTTTCAGGTATATTTCTATCCACGAAGGTAAATCAATTCCCAATTTTCCCAAACCAAGAAAAGATCATATCCTATTAATTCACAACTTTTCAATTTCTTGCCCTCTCGGGTGACAGAACTTTTTGATTTACACTAACATTGGCCAGATATTAATGTAGTAAGAACAAGAATTAAATAGAACAACGATGGAAGAAAAGAGAAAATAAACCAGCAATCAATAATTACATTTCAACACAAAAGTTCATAACCTCGGCAAGAAGGAGAATTAGCCACTCATTTGTGGATTAAACATCATTAAACAAGTGTTAATCATACAAACAATTGAAAGGAAGAAGAAAGAGATAGAGAAAAACCCTCAGGAGGTACTGGTCTCAAAGCTGCCTGTAACCCGTTCTTGCTCCACCAAGTAGGAATTTTTGAAAATAAACCTAAGTGTTCTATTTATAATAGTAGGTATTTGTCAGGAATAACAAGCAACGTGTCACGGAGTGCTTGGAGCATTGCCTCCGTGACACAGCTTGGGCTGAGCCTTCTGGATCGCCCCGAAAATCGACCACAGCGGCCTGCACGCATTAGCGTGGCACTTGCTGCCAGGGCAGCCGTTGCACCATGATGGTCGCGGAGCCACCTGTAGTGGCACGTTGCCAACGCGGCGGGGCTGTCTTGGGCAGCCTGCCTGCCGTGGCACGTTGCCGGCCTTGCAGGTGGGCTGTTTTGAGCACCTCATAGCCGGCGTTTGCGTGTTTCTTCCGTCTCCAAGCCTCTACTTCACCAACTCATGAATTAAGCTCCTCAAAGTCATCAAAAACCTACAAAACAAAGCTAATCATGTTGGTTAGCATGTCTACTTTTATGTAAAATCACATGAAAATGTATCAAATAGCTTAGAAAACACGACTCATTTAAGTTTTAAAGCGTATCACGGGACCTATATTATTTCCCGTGATCACAACCCCACACTTAAAATCTTGTTAAGTCCTCGAACAACCTTTTTACATCTCATGTGAATAAGAACTCCCATAACTAATTTAGCACGATGATTCAAATTATGGCTATGATGATTACGTAAGATACAAGTTAAAAATAGAACATGCTATGAAATACAACTATGTTAAGACTTCCTTGCCTTAAGAATCGACTCTCGCTTAGCAAACTCATGTCAATCAGCGTAGAAATCCCACATGAATCTTATCCTTCATTAAACATGTACACCTCACGGAAAAGAGAGTTACCCAATTTCTACACTTAAAAGCTTACTTTTTATATCACAACATGTGTGTGTACATAAATAGAATTTCACTCACTCTCACAAAGAATTCACATGCATCATGTAATGACCCATCAGCTTGCCCTTAGTGTTGTACTCCACTAATTTGAGGATGTCTGAATGTAAGATCACGTAGGACTTTTTAGGTTGTAATGTAACTTCAGTGTAGGTAGGTACTATTGTGATCGGTAATAGTGACTAGCTTCCTAAGCGCTTTCAATAGATCACTTCCTCATTGTGAACCCTTACTTCACCTTTTTATCCTTGGTAATTTCTTTTTCCTCTTTCGTTCCCCCATTTCTTTTAGGCACTTTTAAATCATTAGTAAGAAGTTGTATAAATAATTTTTCATTCATTTGTTTTCTTACTCCTTACTAATAATCAATCATTTTTACCCAAGTGCACCTTTGACCTTTCTCACTTTTTGCAACTTCCACTTTTCCTTTCTTTTCATTCTTCTCACTCCCTTTCCTCTTTTGAATTTTTCACTTAAGCGCTTGAGAGCTTTGGATCAAATTCAAGGCTAATGAAATAAAAAAAGATTAAGCTTATCAATTTGCAGCTATCAAAAGAATAGGCTAAGGCTCAACGGGGCTAACTAGGATTAATATTACGAGGTAGGTAAAACGGGGTTAAAGATTAGGTTCATTCAAAGAAATGCCTAAAATCAAATCTACCTACAATTTACATCATTCATTTCGTTTTATAAACACACAGAACAGAAGTTCTAGACATTCCACAATAACACAGAATACTCAAAACCTTACACTCATTACATACCAATTTAAGACACATTCAGCAGACTCTTACTCAGCTAATCACAAGAATTCAAAATTAAGCTTCAATCATTTAAATCAAATTCAAGAGCAAAGATTCTCAAACGAGTTATACATTCCCTGTTAAAACTACACATACTTGCATCTTACAATCATATATAGCACATACTAAGAATATCAAGCATCAATTAGCTATGAGTTTACACAAAAAAAAAAAAAAAAAAATCTTAAAACCTACTGACTAATTTCGCTCAAGACGGTCGTCATCCTCCATCGTGGAAGCAGTCCTAACTATGACTAAAACGTATATACGAGACAACTAAAAATAAAAAATTAGAAATTTTTATTCTTCGGTTCCAAAGACCCCCCGTCGAAAAAGAACGGAAAAGAAAAACCAGCAGGTGATGAATTCATGCTTGACTCACAAAGAGTTTTCAAATTTTTTTCATTTTTCCAAACAAGCATTACATTCACCAACACTTCATTAAGCACAAAATTTTGAAATTTCATTTGAAATTTCCCTCACCCCACTTAAATCATGCTATGTCCTCATAGCATCAAATTAATATTTAAAAAGGGTGAAATTGCTCCCTGAGCCTTTAGGCCTAGCCAACAACATGCTTTCGTTCAAATTTGCACAAGTGGGTGTTCAACCCCACACTTTTTCTCTTCCACGCTTGTTAGCTTCCTCCTCCAGAATTTTCAGGAATTCCCCTTCATAAGTGCTTAACTTTCCACCAAAAACAATAAAAAATGAAAAATCAATAAAATCAATAAAAATGCAAGAAATTAAAATGGTACCTATGGTACCCATGGGTTAATTTAGCGGCCCTTACAATTTTACGTCGCGGCACGACGTGTCAAGTTTCACCACTTTCCTCCACCTTGAGGATATGATCTCACCCCTAATTTCTTCTCCAATTTTCTCTTATGTTCTAGGGTGGTGGTGAAAAATTGTAAGGACAAGCAATAGATGTCGCCTTTGATTTTGTGGTCCTTAAATGAAGTGAAGTCATTTTGTCATTATAATCGGCAAATTTCAAAATATCAGGGCTTGGTCTGTCTGGACATTTCTCTTCAAACTTTGAAGATCTATTTTCATTATCGTCACCAATGATGAAGAAATAGCTGGAGTGAGATCCATGCATATGAATTTTTAAACTATAATTAGTGACACCTTGCTCCATGCATCTTCTCAGCATCAACATCATCTCTCCAGTGATGTCAATGGTTTATACTCCTCTCTTCTCCTTGATTGATTTTTCCATAGTGAGCCCATCACGAGACTCTCAGAGATTCCTAATTGATGGGCTTCATCAAAAATTCACCTATCTTTTTCTTGTAGTTTCTCTTGGTATCCTTCTTGCTTGTGCACACAATTTGTCACCAGCTTGACCTCTGACCAATCATCTCGAGTGAATTTAAAGCTCATCTAACCTTTTAAATCAACTCCATTCTTTTCTAGCTACAATTCTCACTTCTTCCATTACCTCGTTCATTGCTTCTGTTTGCTCAAGCATCTGTTTTAGCATGTCTTCTGTTCAAGAAAAGCCTTGGCGTCCCAAGTCCTCATTTCCATCATGCCTATATTCGGCAAAAACAACGAAGGATCATAGTAGGGGCTTGGGGATGGGGTATGCATTAGGATGACCATCCCATTGGCCATCTTGACCTACACATATATTACGTGTTATAGTGTTGCCACAAGTGGCTGTCTCGAAATTCAGACAAGACTCATCAAAGTATGAGTATTCACCATTTAAACAATTTATGTTCCAAGATGTCATGTCAAGAAGGGTATCAAAAAACGATCAAAAATATTTTTTCTTTTTTAAAATAAAATAAAATTAAAAACACGTTATCAACGCTTGTTAGGAATTCGTTAACTAACACTTAAGAAAAAAAAAAATTTTACCGATTGCTGTCCAGAGCAACGAGCGCCAAAAAGCGATGAAACCGCAGTATGCAGATTCGTACAAGTAACATAGTGGCTCTTTTTAAACAGAATGTCGAGCACGGGGACTGGACTCACGGGGGTAAAACCTTTTCAATTAATTTATAAAACTCTAATAATGAAGACAACGATTAGTAAAGAAAGTTATTTGTTTTTGAGAAATATATTTTTTACTAAACTAAGCTATTTATACAATTGAGTCTTAACTATGGATGAGAGCATCTTTGAGGCTACAAAGAACATGTGAAGAAAGCGAACTATCAATATCGTGGTTTTATCTTTTTCCTCCGGTTGCTAGTGAACTAATGCCTATTAGTTAAAACTCTCGTATTTAACCCAACTTAAGAATCATGAACCTTCCACCTACATTTTCGTGATAAGAAGGAATTCAAGTTCTGGCTAACACGAAACGCGGTTCCACACATGACTAATACGAATTTGGGTATATTTCTATCCGAAGGTAAATCAATTAATTTCCCAAACCAAGAAAAGATCATATCCTGTTAATTCACAACTTTCAATTTCTTGCCCTCTCGGGTGAACGGACTTTTGGATTTACACATTGGCCGGATATTAATGTAGTAAGAACAGGTGAAATAGAACAACCATGGAAGAAAAGAAAATAAACCGGCAATCAATAATTACATTTCAACATAAAGTTTACTAACCTCAGCAAGAAGGAGAATTAGCCACTCATTTGTGGATTAAACATCATTAAACAAGTGTTAATCATACAAACAATTGAAAGGAAGAAAAGAGATGAGAAAAACCCTCGAGAATTTCGTCCTCAAAGCGCCCTTAACCCACGTTCTTGCTCCTTAAGTCAATTTACGAAAATAAACCTAAGTGTGCTATTTATAATAGTAGGCATTTGTCCCGGAATAACAAGCAACGTGTCACGGAGTGTAACGCGGAGCATTGCCTTAAATGACACGGCCCCGAGCGAGGCCTTAAAATCACCCGGCGGCAGTCGACCTGGCGGCGCCTGGCGTTAGCGGCGTGGCGCGGCTTTGCGGGGCGCGTTGCACGTGTGGTGCGTTGGCCGGAGCAACCCTGCCGTGGCACGTTGCCCACGCGGCAGGGGGCGGTCATGAGGCAGCCGGCCTGCCGTGGCACATTGCCGGCCTTGGTGGGCTGGTTTTGAGAGCCTCCTCTTAGCCGACGTATGGTCATTCTTCAAATATCAAATCTCACTTCACCAACTCATGAATTAGCTCCTCAAAAGTCATCAAAAACCTACAAAACAAAGCTAATCATGTTGGTTAGCACTTATCTTTACTTTTATATAAAATCACATGAAAATGTATCAAATAGCTTAGAAAACACTACTCATTTAAGTTGTAAAGCTATCCAAGGACCTATATTATTTCCAGTGATGGCCAGGTGAGCTTCCGTGTTTAGAGGCTCGAAAAGACCATGAACATGCAATTATAGTATGTGACAACAATTATTAGTCCCATGCTTATTCATTGCAAATCGTAGTATCGCATGATTATACGGTTTTAACTCTATGTTGCTCCTAGAGCACTTTAGAATATTCTGTTGACCCAAACTTAGACTTAATTATTCTCAAACAAAAATGTCTATCCCCAACACTTCAAATATTTAAGATCACACTAGAAATGGATAAGTTAGAGGGAATGGTCCAGTCCGCAATGGGTTTGACATTCAAGGTTTCTTAAAAGAACCTATATTACTTGTCAAACGTTACGCTTGCGGGCTCATCACTGCCTTTGCCGTGTACGTTCGCGTATTAATTCCGTTTCCAAGAATCTACTTCACCAACTCATGGATTAGCTCCTCAAAAGTCATCAAAACCTACAAAACAAAGGCTAATCATGTTGGTTCGCACATATCTTCACATTTATATAAAATCACATGAAAATGTATAAAAGTAACTTAGCGGCCAGACTAATTTAAGTTATAAGCGTATCCTGAGCAATATTTTTGCCCGTGACCGGTTTCCAGTAGAATCTCATCTTAGTAAATCAGGAAAGTGGTAGAATCATCTCTTCCAGGTATGTAGGGTTATGAGTGGGTGTCTTGTTGCACCATTTACCAATCTCTATCTAAGTATAAGAAATTCCTATGATCAATTTATAGGTTTTTACCCGAATTGCATAATTCTTCAATTTCTATACAAGGATACGATTATATTATGTTTATATTGTATGGTGAAGCTTGGGAATATTTTGAATTGTTTTCAATAAAAAATTGTGTTTTCTAAGTTATTAGATGTAATGCCCATGGATGAGAAGTGATCTCGGGCAAAATAGCATGCCCGAGTGATGCTTTATATCTTTATCTAGTCTTGTTTATCTTATTAATTATATACATTTTCATGTGATTTTTATATAAATGTGAATACATGTACTAACCAACATGATGAGTCTTTGTTTTGTAGGTTTTAATGAGGCCCAAATGAACTAATTCATAAGTTGTGAAATGAGAATGGAGGGAAATCGGAAGCAAATTGCAAGAAAGTCGGCAAGGAGCATGCCTTTATAGGCTGGCCGCGCAAGGCTGGCGTGCCACGCTGTGCGTGTGACATGCCCAGCGCCGTGCCACCCATGCCAGCCATGCGAAAAGCAGCCTCATGGCGAGCTCCGGCGCGCCAGCGCCGTGCCACGCCAGGCCAGGCTGCGCGCCAGCGGCATGCCAGCACTGCATGAGCGTGTCACGCCCAGCCCAGCACGATGACCCCTCGGCAATTTTGGCATCCGAGAGAGCCTCCCGTTACCTCCGTGTACCCAGGCAGTGCCTTCCATGATACACTGTGACACGGAGCCATCAAGCGGCTCGAGCTTAAATTTGCACGTTTCTCATTTACTATAATAGGTCCCTTAGCTCCTAAAATCATTTATGCGATTTTATTTTTGGAAAGCTACCTAGGATTGAAGGGAGAAGTGGGGAGAATCATGGCTAGGGTTTGACAAATTCCCTTCTCTTCTGGTCTTGTAAGTATGTTAATTTGCGTTACTTAGTTCCTTGTAATTTGAACATGAATGGCTAGAACACTTTCTCTAGGAGTTGAATCCATGAGTTATGATTGTGTTTTTATGAATTTGTGTTGGAATTAAGTTATTGATTGTTGTTTTGTCTTGCATTCTGGATTATTGGTTGTTTTATGATTGATCACCATGAAAACATACACGTTAACTTAGGCATATGCTTGTGTTGTTTTGTCTTGCATTCTGGATTATTGGTTGTTTTTATGATTGATCACCATGAAAACATACACGTTAACTTGGGCATATGCTTGAGAAAGCATTTACTTAGGTCAGAACATGAGAATGTAAGGAGCATGATTGTATCTCACGATATAATTTGTGTTAGGATAGAGATATACCTAATGCCTTGTTTGGTTGATAAAACGGGATTATTTAGAGACCGACTTAGCATTATCACATCACCACTCGAAGAATTAGTTGTGAGGCTAAGTTGAGTTTAATGATTAGGTGTACGAGAGTCTCTAATCATATCCATGTAAACCACATCTACTTAATTAATTGGCAACGAACTAGAATTAACATCCTCGCTCACAATGATGTAGTGAGGCTAGTTTGTCGTGTTTAGAGGCTCGAAAGGCCATGAACATGCAATTCTAATTATGTGAGACGATAATTGATAGTTTCATACTTAAACCATTGC
>JACEIK010001618.1:221193-245687 GCA_018107945.1 Datura stramonium | reverse complement strand
ATTCTGACTAGCAACCGGAGAAAAGATAGATCAAATTGTATCGATAATTTATTTCTCTACATGTTCGTTTTAGCCTCAGCATGCTCACATTCATAGTTCACACTCAAATTGTATTTATTTTAGACTTAGCATAAATTAGGAAACTAAATATAAAAATCTCTTTCACACTATTTTCTGCATTTTTTAAGTTACAGTTTATTGACACTTGAGTAGATTTGCTACCGTAGTCCAGTCCCTGTGGGATTGATACTTGGCTTACTTGAGCCATTTTCTACTTGTTCGACCACGTGCACTTGCGTGTAGTCATCCAGAAGACCGAACACCTAGTGAGTACACCACAATCTATATACCCTTATCCAGGTTATACTGAGTCAACTACCAGCTATAAGCGTTCTATCAATCCCCTGGGTCTGCAACTGGGCCCGCTCAGCCCCTAACTGTAGCTGTGTCTGAGTCCGGAGGACTCCTGATATCTATACCCCGGGCGTAAATGCTCAGCGAGGGGTGTATAAGGCCAACCACGGCAATATGAAGATCTATATCCCCATCTTCGTCCCTTGCGGACGGCATGCCGCTCCGTAGAGAGAGGTATCCTCGCCTCTAGTGGGCGGCGGAACAGCTATTAACCCTGGGGTGGTCACAGAAGCTATACAGGTATAATCCAGCCCAAAACAATAAAATTTATGAGTCTCAACTGAAAACAACAACTAAACATGATAACATACTCCTGACATGCTTTACTGGGATTCATACTGGATTACTATGCTGAAGAAACTAACTTGCCGAAAGAAAATGCCTTAACGTACCTCGATTGCCGATTTCTGATTAACTCATAGGTTCCAATTAGTATTCAATAGCTCTTCCCAACTGAAATCGTGTTACTGGAAAGATAGGACTAGTTTTAACACTAAATTCGGCAAAAAGGAAAATTTATATATAAATATTAACTATATTCCCAACTTTACTGAACACGGTCGAAACCTCGTTATTTCTCAAAATTCTAGAAGGGAGAAATGCTTACTTTAATCTTGGGATTATATTTACACTAGTTTGGAGCAATTCCAACAACTTTGGCTCGGCGGGACAACGATTCGCCGGACGAATTTCACGAAACTAACTCCGTAGAAATGCTCCCTGCAACCTTATACTTCAATACCCGAAGTTAATTTGGATTTGGACGACGTTTAGCGGCATAATCAGATGAAAATTAAATGTTTTCCTTCATCCTCCCCTCTGTTGGTTGTGATTATATGAATTATATTCTAACTTCTAAGTGTGAGACCCTTATATACTTGAGGCAGTAGACAAGGCAATATGGCACGCTACCCATCGCGCTGATTCTGCTCCGTGACACATTGGACAACGCGGAGGAGCTACTCCGTGACACATTGGCCAACGCGGAGGAGCTACTCCGTGCCACTTTGCCCCTCTGGGAAGCTTGGTTCGGCCTCCTCTCGCAAAATCCCGACTTGGAACTCGTTCGGCCTTTCCCCGGGCCCTTTCCTCGTAGGTATGGCACTCTAAAACTCTCAACGAACATATGAATCGGTCGACTAGACATTAGAAACTTACGGGGTGTAACAATTTTCACAAGTATGCATGGTTCTCATGATTTATGGATTTATAACTCTTTCCCAAACTCTTGGCCAACTCATGGGCCTTGTTCATGGCTAATCATGTATTTCAAGTGGGGATCAATTATGTTATTATTTATTTGGTCATGAACTTCATGAATGATTTTATGATTACTATATGATCCCTCATGTGCATGATTTTGGGAGAAGTGTCTAGCACCGAGTAGACCCGACATTCAAAGGGAAACCCCGTGATCTCAGAACTACGTGCCACCATAGGTTTATATATTCAAATGTTATTGGTCCCCTTCTTATGATATCACCATACTACACGTCCCTTTCCTTGAAAGCCTGGGGAGGTCCTGACCACTTCGGCGAAATAATGGGGCATCATGTAAGCTCTATCATGATGGTGTCAGTTAAGATGAGTCCTCCCATTAGTCCTTATAAATTATGCATGGTTATGTTTATGTTACTTTGGATCAAGTTATGTTTTATAAAGTTCTCTTATGACTATGATTATGATTGGATTACGAATGGTTTGGAAACCTTGAGCCCTTATGTGTACATTATGATATTTACTTATGATGATGTTGTCCTACTTTTATGAACTTTTATGTGTTTTAACTGTCCTTTTTTACTTACCTTACATACTCAGTACATTTCAAGTACTGACCGCATTCTCTATGCTGTATCATTTCATGATACAGGTCCAAGGGATCAGTCTCAGCCACATCACTAGACTTGCTTTCTCCTCAAGCCTGTCTAATCAGTGATGGTAAGTCATCATCCTCCGAGGACATTCAGTTATCCATTGCTATGTTCTTTCAGTTAGAGACTTTGTTGAGCTAGTTGGAGATGTTGCTCCATCAGCTCATCAATTATGTTAGAGGCTTTTTCAGACCTTATGTAGAAAGTAGCTTGTCATTGTTGACTCTGTTGTAGATTGATATGTATGCAGACTTCTACTTAAGCATGTTTTATTTTGCCATTTTCCTCTTGTTGTATGCTCTTAACTTCTATGTTCATGCCATGGTTCGACTTGGAGTCTCTCAGGGTTTCTTGTCCCATATCTTTATCTAGGCCTATGTTCAGGTTGTGACACCCATGAAGTACTCCATGAGTCATGAAGTGACTCAGAAAGTGTGTGACAGGCCAGTGTCGAACCGTGGTCAGAGGGTGACTCGTTAGGTCCCTCGTGGTCACTGCAGTAAGGTTTTCATAGTTCAAATTCCAAGGGTATTTTGTAACTTCCTGTTATTTTAATGCCTACACTACATCATTTTGTGGTTATTTTCAAGGAGATTTAGGGAGTTAGTTGATGTTTTCTCTCATTCCTCTCATTCTGTCAAGTTCAGTTCGGAATAACTTAGTCTAGAAGTACAGAGCAAGATCAAGGGTTCCAATTCTCCTCAGATTTCTCGAGCAATCTCTCAGGGGGAATCTCTACTCCAAGTATGTGGGATTTTAATAAGGGAATTGCTCTTCCCTTGTTCCCCAAAGACCTTCCTAAAATCTTTATCAATTCTAGCCCTTTTTTGTATCAATGATAGGGTTGTCTTTCAATTAGATTATGCATTTTCTTCTTGTTATAATTTCCATGATTTTGAAGGTTGTAGTTAGTTATAATTTATGTTGATATCTCTTTCCATGAAATATGTGTTTAGCCCTAGTCTGAAAAAGTGAATTGAAGAGTCTTCCACAATTGTCTAGATACAAATCTTTCTTGATTCTGATAGTTCTCGTAATTAATAGAATAGTACAATTAGGTTATCGAAGAGTTTAATTATTGATTGTTTAGTCCCAATCAGTACTTAGTATTTTTAATATCTTATAGAAATGTTAACTGATCAGTTTGACTATACTTAGTCTCTTGAGGAGTTCAGTATAACTCTGTAGTCTATGTTATCGGTTGTTAGGGTGTTATTTAGACAGTTACGACACTTTCAGCTAAAGCAGCTCTGGCCAATCTTAGAACCCTTAGTTTCAATTATCAGGTCCTTCAGTCCCTCAGGTTACTTCTAGATAAGTATTCCTGACTTAAGTCTTGGGAAATCAAGTTTGAGCTATTTTCCTAGGAGTCACAGTTAGAAATTTCTAGTGGGTGTAGAATTTAGCACCGAGCGGGTTGGGGTTCAGCGCACCCAGGTTCCTAGAACTATCTTTCCACTGTAGGTTTAGCCCGATTTGGTATAAGACAAAGATCACCCAGTTCAACTACTATACTTTGGCAAGGTATAGTGGGCCTTCTCCGGTAGGGGGTAGACATCAGACTCCACGTTTAGCTCATGTGGTTACATGTCGGTTATTGTCTCTCCCACAGTATAGTGAAGTACCGCTCAGTCCAAAAAGGTCACAATTTTTATTTCAGTTCAGTTATTCAAATTTCAGTATATAGTTATGATCCTCAGCCAATATATATAGTGTTATGGTTATGTATAGTGTTTATTAGTTCAGTTGTGTATTTCTACTGTTCTTACTTACATCTTGCATACTCAGTACATTCAAAGTATTGATATATATTTTCCATGTTCTATCATGTTATGATACAGGTGCAGGTTCTTAGACACAGCATCATCAGTAGTTCCCTTCAGACGTTTCCAGCAGCATTATCTATTGGTGAGTCCTCATCTTTCGAGGATGGGGATTTAGTTCTATTTTAGTTTCTTGCTTTTAGATTTTAGAGTTAGCTAGGGGCTCGTCCCAGCAACTCGTCAGTTCTTAGATGGCTTTCAGACACAGCATTGTTCAGTATTTTATCAGACATGTATTCTTTTCTTTTGAGAAGTGTTATTTAGTTATGTTTATATAGTTTCCGCTTCTACTAAATTCAATATACCAGTGTGATGTTAAGCCATAGGTTAACTTGGAGTCACTTGTGGCACCATGTACTGTGTCACATCTTAGGTGTAGACTCGAGTCCTAACAACTGAACACTTCTACTCTCAACTAGGAAATCAATACCACAACCAACATAAATAGATGTCAATAACAAAGGTAAATATGTCAATGCAAAAAAGTTTTGGCAAAAATTTTTAGAGGCCTTTGAACTAGTACCACAGCTGATATTTTCCAATTTTTAGGGATTGATGATGGCACTATTCTATTCGAATATCTAGGTGTGCCATTATCAACAAAAGAACTGATTATAAGCTAGTGTTTTCCTTTAGTGAAAAAAAATCACAGTTAGGGTCAGTTGCTGGTCAACATGATTTCTCTTATTTTGGAAGACTTCAACTAATCAAATTTGTATTGTTTGGCATGCAAAACTAATGGGCACAAATATTCATTCTACCAAAGAAAGTCATTAAAATGATTGAAGTTGTATGTCAAACTTTCATGTGGACTGGGACTAGAGTAACTTCAAAAAAGACACTAGTGTATTGGGATAACATATGTCAACCACAAGCAGCTGGTGGACTTAATGTTATTGCCATTGGCATCTAGAATAGGATGTCATATTAAAGCAAATTTGGGAAATTTTAGTGAAAAAGAACTCTCTTTGGATTAGATGGAGAAACTATTACTACATAAAGAATAGAAGCATGAAAAACATAATCGCACCCAAGAATGCAGCTTGGTTTGTCCGGAAGATCATAGATAGCAACAAAACTCTAGTGCAGATGCATTCTATTAAGGGTTCACTTCAACAGAAGATGAATGTTATGGTGCAAGGTGCTAAGTTTCAAAGTAACCAAGCTTATGCCAACATACTGCCCCAATATCCTAGAGTTTCTTGGAAGAGTATAACTATGCAACCAAAAATTCACCCATATCCAAGTTCAACTTATGACTTGCAGTTAAACATAGACTATCTACTGTCGATCAATTATAAAATATTGGAATCCAAGTGCCAATGGATTGTGTGTTTTGTGCTAGGGGAATGAAAACTTTTGAATGCCTCATTATTACATGTTCCTTTAGTTTCCACATTTGGCAGAGAACGTTGCACTGGCTTGGATAACACAGAGTTGCTGCTACCTGGCGATAGGAGCTTGACTGGATATGCACAACAGCAAAGAGGAAAAATGGACTGGCTTCTATCACTTGCTAAATTTGTTTCATGATGATATAATGCATTTAGTAAGAAAGAAATACAATAAGATTCTAGGGGAGTAATATTGATGCTGTGAGGATTTGTTGCGAGATAGCGTAGTACATTCACATAAAGGACGGGAGTATAGCTAAATGGCAAAGCACACAGAATGCTTTAAACTGGTTTCCATAGATATACTATTTTTCTCTCTTATATGATGAATGTAATAGCTGGTAACTAGGAGTATATTTTGGTCTAAGTAGTATAGGCTTCTAGTTTTAAAAAATTCTGCTTCTACCTGGATTTGTAATGACGAATTTTGATTAATAAAATCTGCTGATTAATTTTTAAAAGAATACAATATATTTTGTGAGTTCTGCAAAATTAAGGATCACACCAGGGACATATGCTACAAATTGATAGGATACCCTCAAGAATCAAGGCTCAAAAAGTGAAGGGGAGTAGGCTCATACATTGGCTTTAAAACAAGCTCACCTACTACTTACAATGTTCTAGTATAAAGGTTAATTGAGCATATTAGACAGTCATGTAAATCTTAAGAGTGGGCAGTACATTACATAGGTCAAACTACTTAAATAACTCAAACAAGGGCATATGTTTTTACTTAGAATAAATATGATGAAATTGTTCAGTTGCTCAACCAAACACAGTAAAATATGAATGTCAAAACAAGGAATTTTGTCAATGTAGCATATAATGGAGAACCAAGTATAAGTATCAGCGAAGCTCTATTAGTGTCAAAAATCATTAAAGAATGGATAATCGACATAGGAGCTACAAACCATATGGTTTTTAACTTAAATATGCTAAATGAAACCACAATAGTCAAAGATGTTAATCCAAAACAAGTGCACTTACCTAATGGAGATGTATCTCAGGTGACACATATTGACTTAAGTTCAATCTCTAATGTATTTGTATTACCTCAACTCAAATACAATCTTGTGTTCAGTATCTAAGGCAACCAAAGAGTGCAACTATGTAGTTTCCTTTTTGTTATACCCCTGAAGCCCAAAGATGAAACTCGGGAGTTGAAACGGAGAAAAACTGACATTCTACACCAAGTCACAGAACGAGTCGTTAGGTGACCCGTGAGAAGTGACCATGAGAAGTGAAGAGTCTCGTGGTCAAGCAAGGAGGTGGTATGGTCTAGGGAAGACCACGGGCATGACCACGAGTCGTGGTCAGACCACACGACTCGTGAGGCCGCCCCTGGCCTGGCCTGGATGCTTGGCAAGGAGTTTTGGACAGTGGGGATCACGGGTGGTGAACACAAGTTGTGGTCAGCCACCACAATTTGTGGAGTCCCCTGATGAATTCTTGGTAGTGTACATCACGGATTGAGGCAACGAGTCATGGCCAGTGAGGACGAGTCGTTAGGTCTCTCGTTGGGACCTCCTGACAGTCTTTTCTTGCGAAATTAGTAAGGATCTTTTCATAATTCCTAAGTTCCTAAAGCCTAAACTACATCATTTTATCCTATGATAGGTAGGTTTATGAGGGGGAAAATCCTAAATTCTTCATTAATTCATGCAAGAGAACAGAAAAGTGATAGAGAGGTGATCAAAGGCTGGTCAAGGTTTTCTTCTTCAATTCTTTCAATTCCTTTTTATGCATTCAAGAGAGAGTAAGATTCAGTCTCCATCAGGTATGTAGGGTTATGAATGGGTGGTTTCTTCCACACCCATATCCAATCCCTCTCTAAGAAGTATGAAATTCTATGATTGATATATGGGGGTTTTACCCAAATGCATGAATTATCTATTTCTATGCATGGGTATGAATTGATTATGATTTTATTATCAAATTGTGAAGCATGGGCTAATTTTATAATGATTTCTATTAAAATTTTATTTATAGCCTGATGAATGTTGAAGCCATATTGATGAGATGATCATGAAAAGTGAGATTTGTGAAGCATATGTGATAATGATGAGATCTTATGATGAAACAAATGATTTGAAGCTACCCATGTTTATAATTATTTTTTCGATGAGAATTGAGTATTTCTAAGTATAATAAAAGCTTTGGGCAATGCCACATGTTAAGTTTAAATGATGATTTTCCCGAACTAAGCTTACCACATTGTTTTGGAGCGAAGACTCCCAAATTTATATTCTAGCTTGTGGTATGTTTTTAGTTAAGTCTTCCTATGCATAACTTACCATATGGTTTTGGAGCAAAGGTTCCCAAGTATATTTTCATCTTGTGGTATGCTTTTAACTAAAGCTTCTCATATGCATGATTTCGTATTTGATATGTATTTGATTATTGATCTTCATCAATAGACGATGTTGAGCTTCATTATATACGATGTAGATCATATTCAGTTTTTGGGAGTATTGTCTAGCACCGAGTAGGCTATGGGTCGATCACCCTATGCCTTAGAACTACGCATCAACGTAGATTATACTATTATATGACTTAGGACCTCCCTTGTGAGCTTCCCTTGCCTGAATGGGCCTTCATCTTGATATCGATATCAAGGTAGAGTCCTTAGCCCTAGCAAGATTTTGGACAGCTCTGCCCACTTGAGTGTAATAGTCGGGACCACATAAGCTCTATCGTGGTATGTCGGTTAAATGAAGAGTCTCCCATTTTTCCTCGTGATTTCAGATATGCATATTCATTGCTTATGAGATTTATGTAAATGCATGTTCTAAAGCAGGTTTGTCTTAATATTCAGCTTTTACTTATAAATGTCATGATTCACCTTTGAGTCAATCGATTCAGCTATGATGTTATAAAGCATGATATATCATGTTATGAAGAGGTCATGAGTTCAAAAAGAATGCATGCAAGTCCTACTCTCAATTTTATGATGTTATGTTCAATTAATGCGGTTGTCTTTAAATGATTTTACTTACATTAACGGTTTTACTTACCTTTCATACTCGGTACATTGAACCTACTGACCGCATACTTTTATGTTGTATCGTTTAATGATACAAGACCCCACTCTCAGCTTCAGCCCTGCTCTTAGTTAACTTATCGGAGTTAGCATTGCTGTATTGGTGAGGGTTCATCTTCTAAGGACTAGACTATCCATCTTTTCTTTATGTATTTCAGTTTCAGCTTATTGAGTTAGTTGGGGTCTTGTCCCATCATCTCATCATGCTTAGAGGCTATTCAGACATATGTATGTATTCAACTTTGGATTTTACATTCTGATGTTATATTCAAGTTAGACTTCTGCTATGATTGTATTGATTGTTGTTTAGTTCTTGATTGAGTTAGATGTATTCTTATGCCATGTATCAACTTGGAGTCTCATAGGCTCCTTATCTCGTGTCACGATTCAGGCCTCCATTTGGGTTGTGACAAACTTGGTATTAGAACTGTAAGTTTGAATTGCCCTAGGGTGTCTGAAAGACGCGTTAAGTAGAGTCTTTTTTCATAGGTGTGAAGCGCGCCACACTTATGATGAAGAGGCTATGAGACGTCTAGGAAATGTTCCCTTCTTTCATGATCTATGTCGTGCGATGAAAAATCTTTCTATCCTTATAATTCGTGCTATTTGCGATTGCCGAATCATGGCTCCTCAAAGAATGAACTGAAGGAGGAATGGAGATGGTGAAGGCCACGAGGATAGCAATGTTCATGGGCATCAGCAAGCCCCACCAGTTCAGGAGCCCCAGGCACCGGAGCCAGCAGCCCATGCTGAGTTTCGGCCCGCTATTCAGAGGCTTGCGCCGGCCTTGACCACTCAGGTCAATCAACAGGCCGTTGCGCGTGTTCCGTAAAATGGCAATGCAGCGGCGACTCGAGTCAGAGACTTTTTGTGGATGAACCCGCCGGAGTTCCTTGGGTCCAGGTAGATGAAGATCCACATGAGTTCGTAGATAAGATTATCAAGATCACCCAAGTCATGGGGGTGAATGGGGTTGAGTGCGCTGAGTTGCCTCTTATCAGTTAAAAGGGGTCACACATATCTGGTTCCGCCAATGGAAGGATAGCAGGGTAGCAAGAGCAGGTCCGGTCACTTGGGATGAGTTCCATGTTGCATTTCTATATAGTTCTTCCCTCGGGAGATGATGGAGCTTAAGACAGCTGAGTTCGTGAATTTGAAGCAAGGGAGAATGACTGTATAAGAGTATGCCCTTGAGTTCACTCGCCTATCGAAATATGCCCCAGAGTTGGTAGCCGATCAGAAGATGTGGGTGAGTAGATTTGTCCATGGAATAGTGGGCCATTTGTGCAAGGATTGTAGGACTTCTATGCTCCATCAGGATATGGATTTCCCATGGATAGTTTTGTACGCCCAGCAGATGGAGGCGACGCATTTGAGAGAGAGGGAGGCTAAGAGGGCCAGGACCGAGGATCACAGATTCTCTTAGCATAGGTCCGGTGGTGGGCACCGAGAGCAGACCCACTAGAGATCATCAGACCCAGTGTCTTCAACATTGAGTGTGCCATCCAGGCCCAGACATCAGGCTCGAGGGGTCATAGCAGTAGACTCAAAGATTCCAGCATCCTAGCTTGTCGCAAGTGTGGTCGGGGGCACACAGGCCAATGTTTGGTAGGTTCAGGTGCTTTTTTCTAGTGTGGTTAGCCCGGACACATGCATAAAGATTTTCCAGCTGCGAGGTAGGATCAAGTTGGGGGTCGAGGCCCAACATCTAGTTCAACAGCCCCTCCCCCATGCACTGCACATCAGGGGGCATCTACTAGCACAGCTGGCGATCAGCGCCAGAACAGATTCTATGTTTTAGCATCCCGTCAATAGAAGGAGGTCTCCCCGGATGTGGTCACTAGTACGTTGCAAATTTTACATATTGATGTATATGTTTTGCTAGATTTGGGGGCTACCTTGTCTTTTGTGACACCTTATGTTGCTAGTAGCTTCGAAGTCAGTCCCGAAGTCTTGTTAGAACCCTTCTCAGTTTCCACTCTAGTAGGTGACTTAGTTATAGCCAGATGGGTGAACAGAGGTTTCCTAGTCTCAATCCTTCATAAGGTCACCTCAGCAGATTTGATAGATTTATCTATGACCGATTTTGATGTTATTCTCGGCATGGATTGGTTATTTGCATGCTATGCTTCAGTTAATTGTAGAACCCCGGCGGTAGAGTTCATATTTTTGGGTGAGCCAGTCATAGAATGGAAGGGTAGTTCAGCTGTGCTTGTAGGTCATTTCATATCCTACCTTAAGGCCAGAAAGATGATTTCTAAGGGTTGCATGTACCATCTAGTTAGGGTTAAGGATGTCGAGTCCGAGACCTCGACTATCTGGTCAGTTCCAGTAGTACGTGAGTATCCATAGGTCTTTCTTGATGATTTTCCAGGTGTTCCTCCTGAGCGGGAGATTGGTTCAATATTGACCTTCTTCCTGACACGCAGCCTATGTCTATTCCTCCCTACAGGATGGCTCCAGTCGAGCTAAAAGAGTTAAAGGAGTAGTTGAAGGACTTGTTAGATAAGGGTTTCATTAGACCGAGCAAATCTCCATGGGGTGCACCAATTCTCTTTGTCCGAAAGAAGGATGGTTCTCTTCATATGTGTATTGACTATCAGCAATTGAACAAGGTCACCTTCAACAATAGGTATCCTTTACCTAGGATCGATGATTTGTTTGACCAACTTCAGGATGTCAAGTGTTTCTCAAAGATAGATCTCAAGTCCGGGTATCATCAGCTCAGAATTCAGGAGAGTGATATCCCAAAGATAGCCTTAAGGACGCGGTATGGCCATTATGAGTTTGTGGTTATGTCTTTTGGACTAACAAATGCTCCTGCAGCTTTCATGGACTTGATGAACAGGGTGTTCAAGAAATATCTAGACATGTTCATGATTGTGTTCATTGATGACATCCTTATATACTCTCAGAGCGAGGAGGAGCATGCCCCTCACTTGAGAGTGGTACTTCAGACTCTCAAGGATAGCCAATTGTATGCCAAGTTCGGCAAGTGTGAGTTTTGCTTGGACTCCGTAGCATTTTTAGGCCATGTGGTATCGAGTGAGGGCATAACGGTAGATTTTAAAAAGATCGAGGCGGTGAAGAATTGGCCTAGACCGGTGAATCCTTTAGATATTTGGAGTTTCCTGGGTTTAGTTGGTTACTATCGGAGNAAGAAGGTGAAATTCCAATGGTCGGAGGCTTGCGAGAAGAGCTTCCAAGAGTTGAAGACTCGACTCACTTCAGCACCGGTGTTGACCCTACCCGAGGGTACCGATGGATTTGTGGTGTATTTCTATGCTTCAAGGATCGTACTTTGGTGTGTGTTGATGCAACATGGTAAAGTGATACCATATGCCTCAAGACAGTTGAAAGTCCATGAGAAGAATTACCCGACTCATGACCTTGAATTGGCCATGGTGGTATTCGCCTTGAAGATATGGAGGCATTATTTTTATGGGGTCCACATGGATGTATTTACGAATCACAAGAGTTTACAATATGTATTCACACAGAAGGATCTCAATCTTGGGCAAAGGAGGTGGTTGGAGCTACTCAAGGAGTATGATATAAGTGTCCTTTACCATCCAGGTAAGGCTAATGTGGTAGCAGACGCACTTAGTAGGCTCTCTATGGAGAGTGTGTCCCATGTGGATGAAGGAAAGAAAGAGTTGGTGAAAGATGTACATCGACTCGTAATGTTGGAAGTTAGGTTGGTCGACTCGACCGATGGTAGTGTTGTTGTCCAGAACGGGTCAGAATGAATGGGTCAGGTTGGTGACTGATGTGAAAGCTAGTCAAGATGAGGATCCAATTTTGGTAAAGCTGAAAGAAGTCGTTCAAAGTCAGAAGGTGGAGGTCTTCTCCCAAGGGGGAAATGGTGTGCTGCGGAACCACGGTCACCTATGTGTTACGGATGTCGATGATTTGAGGAGTCGGATGCTGCATGAGGCTCATGGATCCAGATATTCTATCCATCTGGGTGCCACCAAGATGTATCATGACTTACGGGAAATATATTTATGGAACGGCATGAAGAGGGATATTGCAAATTCGCAGCCAAGTGCCCAAACTGTCAGCAAGTAAAGGTTGAGCATCAAAGGCCGAGAGGTGTACTTCAGGATATTAGCATTCCCACTTGTAAGAGGGAAGAATTAATATCGATTTCATTACAGGCCTACCTTGCACTCATCGGCAGTATGATTCTATATGGGTGGTGGTAGATAGGCTGACTAAAGCTGCTAATTTTCTACCAGCCAAAACCACAGACTCAACGGAGGATTATGTCAAGCTATATATTCAGGAGTTGGTTCAACTGCATGGAGTGCCCTTCTCTATCATTTCAGACCGAGGTACTCAATTTACCTCTCAGTTTTGGCGGTTTTTTCAAAAAGGGCTTGGGACTCAAGTTAAGCTTAGCACAGTGTTTCATCCGCAAACAGATGGCCAAGCGGAGCGGACAATTCAAACTATCAAAGACATATTGAGAGCTTGCCTGATGGACTTTAAGGTTAGTTGGGATGATCACTTGCCTCTGATTGAGTTTGCTTACAATAACAGCTATCATTCCAATATCCAAATGGCACCTTTCGAGGCTCTCTATGGGCGAAGATGTAGATCACCCATCGGATGGTTTGAGGTTGTTGAGGCAGCTATGATAGGGCCAGATTCGGTTCATGAGGCTATGGTGAAGGTTCAATTGATAAGTGAAAGGCTGAAAATCGCTTAGAGTCATCAAAAGTCATATGCTGATGTGAGGAAGAGAGATTTGGAGTCCGAGGTGGACGATTGGGTATTTCTGAAGGATCTCCCATGAAGGGAGTCATGCGGTTTGGGAAGAAAGGAAAACTCAGTCCCCATTATGTTGTTCCCTACCGGATTATGAGAATAGCTGGTAGGGTAGCATATAGTTGGACTTGTCCTCAGAGTTATCTTTCGTGCATCCTGTGTTCCATGTATCTCTTCTGAAGAAATGTTTGGGAGATCCGACTCTAGTAGTCCTGGTGGATAGCATTGGTGTAAAGGATAGCCTAAGCTCTAAGGAAGATCTAATTAAAATATTGGATCGTCAGGTTCGGAGGCAGAGGAACAAGGAAGTAGCTTCAGTAAAGGTGTTATGGAGAAATCAGCATATTGATGGAGCTACGTAGGAAGCCGAAGCAAATATAATGGCTAAATACCCTTACTTGTTCCCTACTGGCTCAGTTTCAGTTTGAGGTATGAATTGTTGTCCTAATACTCTATTTAGTTTCATATTCAGTTCATGTGTGCAAGTTTGTTTTATGTTACGGTAAATGTATGTGATGACCTGAATTCAGTTCAGCTATGTAGTTCTTCTCGAAGGTAGTCATTCCATTAGTTTTCATCTTAAATTATCAGTATTTGCATATAATTATCGTATATTTATGCCTTTTCTGTGTGTTTTCCAACATTCGAGGATGAATGATCCCAAGGGGGAGATATTGTTATACCCCGAAAGCCTAAAGATCAGACCCGAGAGTTGAAACAGAGAAAAACTAAAATTCTGCACCAGGTCACAGAACGGGTTGTTAGGTGACCCGTAAGGAGTGACCATGAGTCGTGAAGTGACTCATGGTCAAGGAAAGAGGTTGTATGGTCTGGTAAAGACCACGGGCATGACCATGAGTCGTGAGACCACACAACTCGTGAGGTCACCCGTAGACTGGACTGGATGCTTGGCAAGGAGTTCTGGACAATGGGGATCACGGGTGGTGACCACGAGTCTTGGTCAGCCACCATGATTCATGGGGTCCCTCGTGGGGTCCCTTGATGAATTCTTGGCATTGTACATCACGTATTGAGGCAACGAGTCGTGGCCAGTGAGGACGAGTCGTTAGGTCCCTCGTTGGGACCTCCTGGCAGTCTTTTCCTACAAAATTAGTAACGGTCTTTTCGTAATTCCTAAGTTCCTAAAGCCTAAACTACATCATTTTAGCCTATGGTAGGTGGGTTTTAGAGGGGAAAACTATCCTAAAGTGTTCATTCATGCATGCAAGAGAACAGAAGAATGATAGAGAGGTGACCAAAGGGTGATTCAAGGTTTTCTTCTTCAACCTCTTTCAATTCCTTTTTGGGCATTCAAGGGAGAGTAGGATTCAGTCTCCATCAGGTATGTAGGGTTATGAATAGGTGGTTTATTCCACACCCATGCCCAATCCCTCTCTAAAAAGTATGAAATTCTATGATTGATCTATGGGATTTTTACCCTGATGCATAAATTATCTATTTCTACGCATGGGTATGAATTGATTATGATTTTACTATCGAATTGTGAAGCATGGGCTAATTTTATAATGATTTCTATTAAAATTTTATTTGTAGCCTTATGAATGTTGAAACTCATTGATGAGATGATCATGAAAAGTGAGATTTGTGAAGTAATGTGATAATGATTAGATCTTATGATGAAAAGCATGATTTGAAGCTACCCATGTTTATAATTATGTTTTCAATGAGAATTGAGTATTTCTAAGTATGATAAAGCTTTGGCCAATGCCCACATGTTAAGTTTAATTGATGATTTTCCCGAACTAAGCTTACCACATTGTTTTGGAGCGAAAACTCCCAAATTTATATTCTAGCTTGTGGTATGTTTTTAGTTAAGTCTTCCTATGCATAACTTACCACATGGTTTTGGAGCAAAGGTTCCCAAGTATATTTTCAGCTTGTGGTATGCTTTTAACTAAAGCTTCTCATATGCATGATTTCGTATTTGATATGTATTTGATTATTGATCTTCATCAATAGACGATGTTGAGCTTCATTATATACGATGTAGATCATATTTAGTTTTTGGGAGTATTCTCTAGCACCGAGTAGGCTATGGGTCAATCACCCTATGCCTCAGAACTACGCATCAACGTAGATTATACTATTATATGACTTGGGACCTACCTTGTGATCTTCCCTTTCCCGAATGGGCCTTCATCTTGATATCGATATCATGGTAGAGTCCTTAGCCCTAGCAAGATTTTGGACGGCTCTGCCCACTTGAGTGTAATTGTCGGGGCCACATATGCTCTATCGTGGTATGTCGGTTAAAAGAAAAGTCTCCAATTGTTCCTCATGATTTCAGATATGCATATTCATTGCTTATGAGATTTATGTAAATGCATGTTATAAAGCAGGTTTGTCTTAATATTCATCTTTTACTTATAAATGTCAGAATCCAGCTTTGAGTCAATCGATTCAGTTATGATGTTATAAAGCATGTTATATCATGTTATGAAGAGGTCATGAGTTCATAAAGAATGCATGCATGTCCTACTCACAGTTTTTTGATGTTATGTTATAATTAATGCATTGTCTTTAAATGATTTTACTTACATTAACAGTTTTACTTACTTTGCATACTCGTACATTCCACGTACTGACCGCATACTTCTATGTTGTATCGTTTCATGATACAGGACCCAACTCTCAGTTTCAACTCCGCTCTTAGTTAGCTTATCAAAGTTAGCATTTCTTTATTTATGAATCCTCATTTTCTGAGGACTAGACTATCCATTTTTTTTATGTATTTCAATTTCAACTTGTTGAGTTAGTTGGGGTCTTGTCCTATCTACTCTTCGTGATTAGAGATTATTCAAACATATGTATGAATTCATCTTTGGATTTTACATTCTTATGTTATATTGAAGTTAGAATTCTGCTATGATTGTATTGATGGTTATTTAGTTCTTGATTAAGTTATACGTATGCTTATGCCATGGATCTACTTGGGGCCTCTTGGGGCTCCTTGTCCTGTGTCGCAATCCGGGCCTCCGATCGGGTTGTGACAAACTTGGTATCATGGCCATAGGTTTGAAGTGTCCTAGGGTGTCTTAAAGATGTGTTAAGCATAGTCTTTTTAATGGGTGTGAAGCACGCCACACTTATGACGAAGAGGCTACGAGACATCTAGGAAATGTTCCTTTCTTTCATGATCTATTTCATGTGATGAAAATTCTTTCTATCCTTCTAATTTGTGCTATTCTCGATTGTAGAATCATGGCTCCTCGAAGAATGAACAGAAGGAGGAATGGAGATGGTGAAGGCCACGTGGATGGAAATGGTCATGGGCATCAGCAAGCCCTACCTGCTCAGGAGACCCAGGCACCGGAGCCAGCAGCCCATGCTGAGTTCCGGACCACTATTCAGATGCTTGCGCAGGCCTCTGGTCAATCAACAAGCCATTGTGCATGTTTCGCAAAATAGAAACGCAGTGGCGGCTCGAGTCAGAGACTTCTTGCGGATGAACCCGTCGGAGTTCATTGGGTCCAAGGTAGATGAGGACCCACATGAGTTCGTAGATGAGATTTTCAAGATCACCCAAGTCATGGGCGTGAATGGGGTTGAGTGCACCGAGTTGGCCTCTTATCAGTTAAAAGGGGCCTCGCATATCTGGTTCCACCTATGGAAGGATAGCAGGGTCGCAAGAGTAGGTCCGATCACTTGGGAAGAGTTCCATGTTGCATTTCTAGACCGGTTCTTCCCTCGGGAGATAAGGGAGCTAAAGACAGTTGAGTTCGTGAATTTGACCCAAGGGAGAATAACTGTAAAAGAGTATGCCCTTGAGTTCACTCGCCTATTGAAATATTCCCAGAGTTGGTAGCCGATCAGAGGATGCAGGTGAGTAGATTTGTCGATGGAGTAGTGGGCTATTTGGACAAGGATTGTAGGACTGCTATGCTCCATCAGGATATGGATTTCCCATGGATAGTGTTGTATGCCCAACAGATGGAGGCGGCGCATTCGAGAGAGAGGGAGGCTAAGAGAGCTAGGACCGAGGACCACAGATTCTCTCAGTAGAGGTCTGGTGGTGGGCATCGACAGTAGACCCACCAGATATCATCAGCCCCAGTATCTTCAGCATTGAGTGTGCGAAGAAAATGCGAAAGTTGATGCTGAGTACGCCACGTCAATCATTCACCTTCCATAACCTATCCCTAAAAATATGTAGCAATGTAGTATTAATACAACACACATACTGGTAGGCATCGTCGGGTGACTACATTAGTTCATAATAGCATAAAATTAATATGCAATCAATAATTCAGCTTTTAAATAGTCACTCAATAATTTATCAAGCCAAGTTCTTACTCTTCATTTTTTCCCCAATTATTTAACAATGTAATTATATTCTCTACCCGGCTTAGCCCACAGAGGGTGGACTACACCTTCATTTAGGCCTTCTTTGCAATGAAAACTGGCTAGCTGCCGGCGATTCGGCTCCCGACGAGTTACTCGACTTTGTCGGCAACCTTACTTCTTTCACCACATCATCAATTACACATCATCAATTACATAATATCTAACATCATACAAAACAATAGCAGTATACACTCAAATAAATATACACTTCAACACTTTTCATCTTGTCACATTTATTCTTTTTTTTTCCTTTTCACGAAACAATCCCACAGATAGGATTAGCCCAACATTAACACCTAAATCACATTTATCCAATAACTTTGAATAAAAATATTAACTCATTCACAAACAAATTCACCAAAAATGTTACATCCCAAAAAAATTGGTGATTATTTGATGTTTGTATGCTATAGTAAGGGAAGTACAGGTTGTATATTGGTTGTAGATGACAAGGGAAATGTGTACGAATGGAAAAGCAAAAAGTATGTGAAGTTTATAAGTTAGGGTCAACTTTAAACGATCATATATCCAAATATATAATGAACAAGAAGCCCCACGACCTATCTAATTAAAGGTCTTTGAGTCTAGTTTTCAGAACATTAAATGGCTCGTTAGTCAGAGTTCGGAGTAAAATGTTATAGGAATTTTATGCTAGTACTATCGGGCAGTGACATACCCACCACCCTAAAAAGGGCCACTGCCCAAACACCTTTATATTTTATGTTTTGTGTTGTGAGATCATTTTTAACTTTTCAGAATTTGAGGTGCTTGCTTAGCCTATGAAATCCTCTCTCTTTTCCAGTAGCAAAGCCTAAGAAACAAAAAGGAAATCCCTCAATAAAACACCATCAAATCTTAAGCAAAAGTTGATGGAAGTTAAGGCAACGTTGTGGTGAAGTTATTGCTGCCTTATAGCTTCATTTTGGCAGTGTTGTTGTTGTGTGTTTGGGACTGTTTTGAGCTAAAGTTATACTCGATATTACTAGTAATTTTTCATAAGAAAGAGTAAGTAACTTCCTCTTTTGAAATCTCTAATAAGTCTATGGAATTTTTGAAGGAAAACTAGAAGAAAGTTATGGTTTGTATGTTGACTTGTTATAGTTGTTGTGTTGTTATGTTGCTGCATTTTGGGAAGAAAGATTTATGTGTTATTGGGAAGTTATTTGGAGGAAAAATACTCCTATTATATCCAAGGATATTCTCATGCAAAGGGTAAGTGTTTCTAATTGCTAAAACTTGCCTACAAATCCTAGCTAAAGCTAGAAGTTGGAGGTTATGTTGGGTTGTCATTGTTGGTATGTTGTTGTTGAAATTCTGCTAGTTTTTTAAAGGTTGTAACAGTTGTGTTTTGCTGAGAACGTACTCTATATTTGTGGGAGTTTTTCATGAGAAAAGTGAGGTAATTTCCTAGCTCTATTTCCCCTCAAATTTGTAGAAACAAGTTGAAATAAGAAATGCTAAGTGTTGCCTTATTTATTTGTGTTGTGACTGCCTATTGATGTAAGGTTTTGGCGGGATAAATTGGCTTGAAACAGCCTGGTCACTTGGTGATAAACTCAATAATTTAAGGGGATAAGTTCTGATTTTTTAAAGAAAGAAACGACATAAGAAAGCTCGCCGAAAAAAAAGGTATGTAAGGCGCTCTTTGTCTCTTAATTTTCAAGCACGAATTCATGCTGAGGATGAATCCGCCATTCCCCTGTACTTTATCTTCTGTAGTAGCATATTATGGTTCTTCCTAGGTTTTATAATTACTTGGTATTAAGTTGTGTATTCGCTAAATAGTTGGAATACATGAATGTAAAGAGAAGAGGGCAATTTCCTTCGATTATGATGATAGTTGTAAATTGAGTCTGAAGTCCCCTCGGTGTGGGCACTGTGAGCTGGTCCTTTGCATTATGTAATTTATTTGTGGTTTCAAAGTTGTTTCACATTATGGTTGCTACAGAAAATGGTAAACATGGCAAGAAGACAACACGCGGACGAACCTAATATTTGAAATTGGTTTTAACTCAATAAGGGCTAATGAGGGTAACAAAATGGAATTTCCTTATAATAATTTACCTTACCTCTTATATTCATGTTTTAAGGTATCTGGGGCCATGATAAGGTTCCCCGATCCCTCTTCCTTAAGCTAAGCGACTAATAAATGTGTTTCTTAATTAATCTATACATTAAACTTGGAAAATAGAATCCGAATGGCTAAACTATTGATATTTCTATGGAACCATATTTATGGAGAGGTTATACACAATATATTTATGTTAACAGGTTATACGAAAATCATAATATATATATACGTTTATGCTTACGTTCAAGTTACGTGCTAAAGTGGCAAGGATTGCCTTTAGAAAGTCGCTATATGTTTATTAGAGCTCTTAAGTTATCTCGACCTCCTTTGAATTGTGTAAGGCTTTAATTCAACACGTCGCATGATCTTTAAAAGTTGTAGATGTATAAGGAAATTAACCTAACTGTAAAAGTTGAGAAGCTAGTAACAAAGGAGAGATAAGAGTAAATGTTAGACCTTTTAAGGTAATGTGAGTAATATGCCCTCTGTCCGTAGGTGATTTCAAGAACCTTTGAGCAACGTTAAAATATGAGCAAGATGGATTTTAAGAGATAAGGTTGGCAATTAGGTAAAAAGGTAAGTGCGTATAAGAATTGCTGGAATAGTGAAAATGAGAGTAAATAATTAAGTAGGGAATTACGAATCCTGTTTAGAAAAGAATTTAAGATGAATACAAAAGGCAGAGCTAAAGGTTGTTAACTTAGATGATAAGTGTTATGATTTTTAATGAGTTAGGCAAATGGCTAGCAAGATTTACCATGTTCTTAAGTCGTTTAGCAAAAGAGTTATCGATAAAGTTTTTTATATTCAGTTGTGTTAAGATAATGAAAGGCCAGTAAAGTGTTAACTTCTTATGAAATTATTAGAATTGAATATTTTGAGATAGTTATTCAAGTTAAAGAGAAGTTTTCATCGTACTTTTTAAACAATTATCTTTGATTATTCTTTCTAAGAGTTGGATTAACTTTTTCATGTTTTAAAGGATTTTTTTTCTTGGAAGTTTCTAAGCTGCTTATAATGCCACTAAGCTTTTCTAAGCTCCTCATATATTGCAAGGTTTCACACGAGCCTTACCTATGTTATCTAAAGCACGACTATAAGTCTTTATTTATCTTAAGGCAGCCCCTAGACAGTTGCCTCATGTTTTTATGTTAAAGAGCTCCAAGTTTGAGATACGCGAATTATGTCTTCCTGTTCATAAGTTACATTGAGATATGATATGATGTGCAACGAATGAAGTATACTCACAATTCTTGATATGAAAGTATGAAAGTCAAATGAGTATAAGCATGAAATGAATGTTAAGATTATTAATAGAAAATGTTAAGTTAAGTTATTCCTCTCTGCTCCTCGTGTTAGTATTGCTAGGAAATGTTTAAAATCGTGATCGTGTGCCTACACAGTGTTTTTGATATTCCAGTCCTAGGAACTTCCCTAGAATTCATTCACAGCATATGTATGTATTTAAATGCTAAATGAAAGACCTATATGTGTATGGCATAAGTGTAGTATTTGGGGTTGTGGTAAGATCCTACACATGTTATAGTTACTGAGTCAGTATATTTCATGGTTTTCAGTATACAGATAATTTGTATGAGCCTTATCAGCTCCATTTATGATTGCGATTGAGATTTATTTTTATTTAACCCTGGTATGATACACCAGGAGGAGATATTCTTATTTTACCACGGTGTGGTACACCGACTGGAGATATCTTTATTCTACCCCGGTGTGGTACACCGGCTGGAGATATCTTTCTTTTACCCCAGTGTGGTACACCAGATGGAGATATTTTTATTTTACCCGGGTGTGGTACACTGGCTAAATGAATTTTATATATGGATTTGTGGTTTTCTGGTCGCTGGCATTACAGTTATAGTTTCTTTCTTGTGAATTTCTTAATTGCATTTTCATCTCATCATAGAGTTATTATCAGGTTTTGGTTTCCAGGATTCGAGGTTATTACTATTCCTTATTCCTGATTCAGTTATCTTAAGTTAACTTATGTTATAGTGAGTTTTTATCAATTATAGGTTGCAGAGTTCCAAGTTATATCTATCATTAATATTCTTATGTGTTGAGTTAGTTATTACAGGATTGTTATCTCATGTTTACAGTTTTAGCCTTACATACCAGTACATTTTATTCGTAGTGACGTCCCTTCGCTTAGGGACCTTTGTTTATGCCGCAGGAGCAGGTAGAGGTCGGGATTTCCAGTTGCAGTAGCAGTTCGTGAGATCAACAGATGTGTTGGTATGCTCCTTTCTTCTTGGAGCTAGGGCTTAATTATATATTCTTGAGTTTTGAGATGCGGTTGTGGGTAGGTCGGAGCCTTGTTCCGACCATCAGTCAGTTTACTCTTTAGAGGCTTTTTGGACTTAGTCTGTACATTGTTATTCAGTTTGTGGCCTCGTCGGATTATTGTTTCTTGGTTTAGCATACTCATTGCCTTGGTTACATTTCAGTTGTTTACCCTTTATTGTTGAGACCTTATGGGTCCAGTTTATACTCCAGTTGATTGTGACAGGTGGCTTGGATGGCCTAAGTGTTACAGTTATAGATGTCATATTGCCAGCTTCTCGATCAATCATGAATCGAGTGCCAGTTGCATCCTACCCTAGTTTTGGGGCGTGACAGACCTGGCATTAGAGCGAAGTCGTATTATAGGGAGTCCACAAGCCGTGTCCAGTAGAGTCTTACTTATGGATATGTTGTGCACCATTCTTATAATCAGGAGGCTACAGGGCATTTAGGATATATATCACGTTGTTCGTTAATAGATCGTGTTATAGAGAAAAGATGTAAGGGGTGTTTGAAATCTAAATCGTGCTTATGTTTTAGAATTCACCTGGAGTAAGGTAGATGGCTACGAGATTTATCGGCACTGATGCTTGAAAGGTTCCTAGTCGCCCTCCTGTCGATCCGAGAAATAAATTATATGCTTGAAGTGAGTTTAGTTTTACTCCCTGTGTTACATCTCCTCTAGTTCCAGTAAGAGCTACAATGGGAAGGGATTCAGCCCCACATGCTGTCCCAGTTTCAATAGAGCTAGGAGGATGTAGAGTTGTTGATCCTCCAATACTTTTCGATATATCAAAAGGATGAAATTTTTAGAAAGCATTTCAAACGTTAACCCGAGTAGTGAAGTTTTAAAATCAACAGTTGAAATTAATTGAAGGGTCCAAGGGGAAATACTTTTGAGAGCTCTAGTGCCTGGGAGTTTTGAGCGTAAATCCCCTAGTCTTCATGAATCAGTACTTACCACGAGAACTTCGATGGGTTCGAGATAATCAGTTCTTGCACTTAGAGCAAGGCAGTATGAGTTTTCGCAAATATAGTCTCAAGTTTAATTTTGTGGCCAATATGCTTCAGATAGGGTGCAAAATACGAGGAATAGAGTATATCAATTATATTAGGTTAGGGAGCCCTTCTAGTTTGAGAGTGTTTGGGAACTTCTACCCAGAAAGATATGACTATTGCTCGGATACAAGCATTTGCTCAGAAGATAGAGGAATCTGATTCACCGTCTCCAAGTACTGACAGAGAAGTAGAATAAAGTTGGGAGACTAGGTCAACAGGGTTATTTAAGGCCCCATGTAGTGTTTCAACGCCCCGGGTGGCCAGACATTCAGTTTCTCCTGGAGATTTAGTTCCTTCTTTGTCCCTAGATTAGGCTTTAGTTTCTATGATCAGGGCCGTCAATAACGGGCCATGGTAAAAGCAAGGGTAAAAGCGAACTTCAAATTTAACATTGTTCTTAGGATTTTATAATGGAAAGTGATATTGGAGTTAATCATCTACCGTGGTAGTGTATAAATTTGCTTATTTTTAGAAAAGTCCATCGATTATGTGGTACTAAGGCACGTCTGTCTTATGTTAGATAAATAGATTGAGTTGAATAAGTATAGTTTGATATGAAGAAATGACTGGAATGGATATATTTACGAATATATGGAATGTATGTTTATGACAGAAGACAAGGATGAGTTAAAGGTGTTATGACATTCGAGGATGAATGTTTCTAGGGGGGGGGAGGATGTTACACCCTAAAAAATTTTGGGTGATTATTTTATATTTGTATGCTATGTTAAGGGAAGTACGGGTTATATATTGTTCGTAGATGACAAGGGAAATGTGTACGAATGGAAAAGCAAAGAGTATGTGAAGTTAATAAGTTAGGGTCAATTATAAATGACCATAATTACAAATGTATAATGAATTAGAAGCTCCACGACCAAACAAATCAAATATATTTGAGTCTAGTTTTCATAACATCAAACGGCTCGTTAGTCGGAGTTTGGAGTAAATAAGCTATAGTCATTTTACCGTGGCACTATCTGGCAGTGAATGGCCACCGCCCAAACACCTTTATATTTTCTGTTTTGTATTGTGAGATCATTTTTAACTTTTCCAGATTTGAGGTGCTTTCTTACCCTCTGAAATGCTCTCTCTTTTCCAGTAGAAAATCCTAATAAACCAAGAGTAAAGTGTTGTGCTCCCGCAAGTGTACGGGTCGTACAAGAAATATAGTGGCTCTTTTTAAGAACCGGAATGTCGAACCCACAGGGACTGGACCAATTCAGCTAACTATCTAGTTCAAGTGTGATATTAACTTCTGCTAGTGTTGATTATAAAAGTTTTTGATAGAGTTTAATTAAGTCTAATTGTGGTCAACGAAATATTCTGAATTCATTCAAGGAGCAACATAGAGTTAAAGCCGGATAATCATGCGATATTACGATT
>JACEIK010001618.1:178492-197373 GCA_018107945.1 Datura stramonium | reverse complement strand
CCCGGTGTGTATACAAAGCGAAATGAAGGATGTAGATTGTAGGAGATGATATAGGCATTTCGTTGCATGAGCCTAATTTTTTATCCCTTGTTTTACCTACTTTGAATGTTTAATCCTAGTTAACACCATTGAGCCTTAAGCCTATTCTTTGATAGCTGCAACATAAGCTTAATCCTTTTCTTTCATTAACCTTGAATTTGATCAAAAACTCCTAAGCGCTTAAGTGAAAAATACGAAAGAGTAAAGGAGTGAGAATCGTGAAAAAGAAGGAAAAAGAATAGTTGTGGGAGTGGAGAATAGGGAAGAGGTGAACGTGTTTGAAAAGGCTGGAATATTGGAAGGGAGTAAGAGAACAAATTAATGAAAAAGTTACTTATAGAACTCCTTACTAATAAGCTAAGAGTGCCTAAAGAAATGGGGAAACAAAAGGGGAAAAGAAAAGCTGAAAAAAGATTAGTGGATGTGTTGGTATGCTCCTTTCTTTCTAGAGCTAAGACTGGTTTTGTTTCAATTAGAATTTTGAGATGCAGTTATGGGTAGGTCGAATCCTTCTTCTGACCATCAGTCAGTTTACTCTTTAGAGGCTTTGTGGACTTAGTATGTACAATGGTATTCAATTTGTGGCCTTGCCGGCTTTTTGTTGTTTAGTTTAGCATATTCATATCCTTGTTTGTATTTAATTTGTTTACCCAATATTGTTGAGACATTATGGGTCCAGTTTGTGGTCCAGTTGATTGTGACAGGTGGTCTTGATTGCCTAAGTGTTACAGTTACAAATGTCATATAGCCGGCTTCCCAGTCAATCAGGTATGGGGAGCCAGTCGCGCCCTCCCCCCAGTTATGAGGCGTGACATAAATCAATACTTGCAATTATGGATGAGAGAAAAACTTCTTTTTATTAATCAGAAAAAAACCTTAAGAACAATATGATGATCAGAAGAAAACAGAGAAAATGTTGATCATAAAGTTGAAAAACTCAAGTCTCACGTCTAAGTCTCCTCAATTTCGTTGCTAATAAGTTCTAATTACTCCTAATTACCTCTCTCTAATAAAAATAAAACATAATACGTATTTATACAGACATAAAAATCCGTTTCCTGGGCTAACAAGGTGTATTTCCATAACTTAAGCTGCATGCAACACGACTTGTCCTACGACCCTTAGCAGGTATGTTCGTGTCGTACTTGCTTCCCATAGGTCATCGGCTCACTGAAATTTGGATCAGTGTTGAACCTTGGTACGACTCTACATGCTTCCTACTAGTCGTACTGAGCTTCTGTGGCTTGACTCTGAGACTTTGAAATTTTTCTAAAATTCTTCACGAGTGCTTTGCTACAACTCGTACCTTGTTTCCACGACTCGTACTGTCTATCCATAGCAGGAGTCATCCTCTTGTGTAAATTTTCTGAATCTTCCCACGACTTCTTCACTATGGCTTGTCCAAGCATTGTACGACTCGTATTGAGAGTCATAGGATACACCTTTTCATCCTTAGCCTTCTGAAACACCTCATGACCAGCAGTACGACTCGTAGCACCTTCCTGTGACTCGTACTGAGGACTGTGAATTAAGCCTATTTTCTTCACTTTCAGGCTATCTTTTGCATATTTTTGCTTCAACACGTATTTATCCTTTAACCAAAGAAAAAGTGTCTTATATCCATATAAATATACCTAAGTCCATGTTATTTTTATAGTTTTGAGTGTCAAAAGTGTTGAAACTCACAGCACATCAACACCCTTAACTTAAAACTTTTGCATGTCCTCAAGAAAAGAAGAAGAAAAACTAAACATGGCTCAACTAGAAAATAAACCTAGGATACTACATCCAATACTAAACAAATCTTGCACTATATATTCAACAATTTTCTGACCCTTTTCCATGAACCAACATCAACTAATGTACCATAAGCAAAAACAAAACATAATAAACACGGATCAAGACATGTCTAGCTATCAACAGGCAATCTAGTCATCACCAATGTTTTTCACACAGACCAATGGTAAAAGTAAACCTAAATCCATGTCCCTCACAACAGATGAAGTCCCCACTCACATATATAGTGTCAAATATTTCATGGGATTAAACAAGACAGGCACTCACTCTCACAAAGAAGTTTCAAGTATTATGTATCAGATACCATATGGTTGCCCTTATTTTCTCTGCTACGGTTTATCAGATGGTTTGAATTGGATCACAATAGGACTTGTTGTGTCTTGTAATGTAGGTTTTAGGGATGGACATGATAAATATGAAATATTTTATTAGTTACTACCCCATCTTTGGAACTACATACATTGGCTACACCATTCACCTATTTCACCCTTTTTGCTTTTCATTCCTTTTCTTTCCTTTTTACCTCTTTGATATACATTTGTATGGGTGTGGTGTATTTTCAACTTTTTCCAACATTTTTTTTTCTTTTGAAATTTCTTTTTTCAAGATTTTCAACTTTTTTCATCTCCTTATTTTTTTCTCTTCACACCACACCTCATTTTTAACCTTTTCTCTTCTCTCCCTTTTTCTCGTTCCCATCACTTATGCACCCCTACTCTAGCCACCCTCAACTTAGGCATTTTGCCTATGTTGAGGTTCACAATATCCAAGGAAGGACCAGGGTCAAAACAGGTTCATTATAAAAAAAGGGTACGGTTAATCGGTAAATCAAAGAATAAAGGTCTATTAAAGGCTCAAAATTGGGATCAAGGAAATCATATGATTTTGGTAGGGTTATTTAGGATAAAAGTGAGCTTAAAAAATAGCTTATAATCATATCCTAACCAACCATCCTTAGCCTATGCAAAGACCAACCAGGAAAGATCTAGATCTTCAACAGAATACCGAACTAAATACTACACCTCACTCACTCATGGTACATGGGTTATATTCACCTCACCTATCTGTTTTACACATAGCATAACAAGACTCCTCCTGCTAATAAACTAAATGACATTAAAAGATCCATAGAAACCATGCATGCAGTCACAAATACATAGCTAAATTTTTTTTTAAGTAGGGTCAATTTGTTTCAAAAATCAAAACTAGTGCATTTTCATTGGCTGAGTATTCGTAATCTATTTTCTAATTAAACAAAAATAACAAAATAAGAAATAAAATCCTAAACATGTCGGTTCTATACATAACATGTTCGAGGGATAAGAAACACGACAAGAAAAACCCTCGGATGAATCAAAATTCCCAAAAATTACAAGTACACCCCCTCCCTTTATTGAAAATTAAGCTTCATCCCCGAAGCATGAACTATAAGATGATAGGAAAGGGAACATAGATGTGGCACTCTAGGCAGTCCTATCGTCCTGCGTAGGAGGTACCTCCTCTGTAATCATGGTGCTAGCGGTGGCCGGCACACTCAATAAAGTATCCACAGAGGGAGTGCTTAACCCCTTAGTAGTTTTGGCCGCTTCTACGACCACAGTGGAAATATGGGCTGAATGTGGCTCACCCAAAGGGTCACGACCACTGGCAAGCTCGGGCAGAGTCATGGTGGAGTTGCCTGCTCCTCTAGCTCGCTCCTGTAGCTCTGACATATGTGTGTCATGAGTCTGCAGGCTCTATGCCCTGGCCCGCTTGCGTTCTTTCCTTTCCTTGTTCCTCTTCTTTCTCAAACTCTCCTCTCCAACCTCCTCAGAGACTCCTTTCTTTCCCTTATCTCCAGCAGCTACCATCGGCTCCCAATAAGCCGCCAAGTCAATCTCCTCATCAAGTTCTGCATCTAGTTCTGGAAGAGTTGGGGCTTCAATGATTTCTGGTTGTCGTGATGCAAACTCGGCTACTTGGCTCCGAAGAGCCCCCAATTCCTCATGGAGACTGCTCGTTTCAGTCTTCTCTGCCATCTGCACATTGAATCGGCTCTCAAATCCATCCAACTGAGCATATAGAGCCTGAGCTGTTGTATCTATCTCCTCTTTGACCCATGGGTTTACATTTTCTATCATAGCCTGAATGTTTCATTCATCCATGGTCAATCGTTTAGCCAGTTTCTAGAGGAAGTCATGAGGCACAAAAATATGCCCTACTAGAGTCTGAGTTTGCAGGCTAGGCTATGGTGCAGCTGAAATGCTAGGAGCTGACTCTGAATGACCAACATCTATAGCAGGTGTCTCGCTAAGCTCCTATATTGTGGGGACATTCACCTGTGCGTCCCCTGCTGGCTGGACTGATGGAATTGCGGTGGGTATTCTGTCTCAACTTACCGGGTTCATCTCATCCTGGATAAGGCTGATGTCTTCAATCCTCTGGCCTCTGATCAGCTGCTCCTCACCTTATCGTATTGGCACCCCTGCCTCTATGCATAGCCTGAATACAAGACTCGGGAATGGGATGGTAGTGCTCACTCCCACCGCCCGATCTCGTATCTCCTATGTTATGATCCTCGGGATGTTAATAAGATAACGGGACATGAGGCATGCCATCAAAGCTGCTCTGTCAGCACTCAATTTATTGTCATTGACCGTAGGTGCTAACCAATGGCTTACTAGTGTCCAACAGGCTTTTTCTATGAAGTTGAGTGAGTTCTTTGTCACCTGCATTCCACCTGTAACCCATTCAGCTTCGTCCTTATTTTCAGCGATCACACCTGCCAACCATTGCACCTGCCTCTATCTTTTCTGCAAGCCCAAATTCTTGATCTACTTAATTGCCTCCATCCTTTAATCATACTCAGGCATAATCCGTGTAGGCACGAACTATGGTCCATATAGAACCCGAGAGATGGTCTGCTTTGATATGTCTACCTCTTGTCCTCGGACCATCACACTCTCCAGTCTAGGTTGGTCTTTTATTTTCTGCCCCTCCTTTTCCTTTTTCTCCATGGTGGCCAAATAGTTGGCATAGAACTCTCGGATCAATTATGCTGCATACTGAGCTGGAGTCTTGTCCATCCACTCAAAACCATAGAAGCTAAATATCCACTTCATCTCCTCAACTTCATTCAGTGTATTTGTGAGGATTTTTGGTTCTTCCTAGATGCTCCGCCTTGGCTTGTTCTTGGCGGTGAGAGAAATGCCTTGCTCATAAATCTCTTTGGCTCCGGCACTCTCCACCGGATTGTGCGATTTTCTCTGGGTGGAGTTTGTACATGTGCAACATTTGGAGCCTCCTCCTATGATTCATCGCTTCCACTTGCTTCACCTGATTGGGTCTCCTCAGACCCAACCTCTGTATTTGAGTCATTTCCTAACTCTAGGTTACCTTCTCTAGCTCCTTCCTCAAACTGGGGAGTTTGGGCTGATGTGGCAGTAGATACATCGACTTGTGCTCTTGCTATTGCCCTAGTGGTTCTGGTTCCATCAGTGTCTAAAGTATCTACCTGGTAATCCTAAACCGAACCACTAAGGGAGTTTCCTGCTTGCCCAGCTTCGGACTTATATGTTTCATCAATTAATGTTCTCTGGGCTGTTGTTTTGGATGCTTTTCACTTCATTGTCATTGTTCCTGTAGAGAAGAAAGTTAGAATTCCATATTTGAGGAAAAAAAAAAGAGAACACTTTCAGATTCTTAACACGGGTCGACAGTACGGGTCGTACCCTGAAGGTATGACTCGTATTAAGGGATAGAAACTCTATATGCATGTTACAACTCACAGGTATGACTCGTACTACGAAGGTATGACCCGTACCTTGAGTTGTCTGATGAAGTCTCAAAAATATCATTTACTCTGTATTTTTCCACGACACGTGGTATGACCCGTAGGTCGATTCCACAAGTCGCAGGAAGGATTCTTCTGATTAGCCCCATTCAATTCTTTGGTACGAATGCGCAGTACGACTCGTAGTAACAAACTACGAACCATAAAGTGCTACATACCACTTTATCTTATTCAATTTTTATTCAGTTTGTAGGGGTTCTTTTTAACAATTTGGGTAATCGGATTTCCCCAAATCTAGGCATATCATTCAATCAATTAAACACTACCCATCCCTCTCCTTCTTAATCACTACCCGTAACTCAAATTTTGCAAACTTCAATTCACAAGTTTATCCCAACAAAAAGATAATGTTTTCCAGTCGTTCATGGTTTGATAACCTCCCTGATCATTGTATTTTTAAATTTTTTTCTTCCAGGCAAAGTTAATAATCAGAGGGGTTTTGGAAGTGAAAGCTTCAAGAAAGTTATGATCTTTTGATATTGAATCCATTACTTACTTTTTGCTTTTTTATTCAACTGATAATCACAAATGTGGGTAGAGTCATGCTTAATTTGAGCACGAAATTGCTTGAAGACTCCTAGCCTTTGAGTTACGGGTGTGAGAGGCTTGAAGGTAGGGTTCGTAGGTTGGTTTTGTTTGCGTGGGAAGAGGATTAATGTGAGGTGTTTGAGTTAAAATAGGAACAAGGGCAGGTGTGAAAAACTGGGTCGAGTTGGGTGATTTTTTAAACTTTTGACCCGCCACGACTAGTACGACAAGTCGTACGAAGGACGCACGACTCATCCATCGGACCCATGAGTTAGAGTTTTTGAGAACATACCTGGGGACCTACGAGTACCTCCTATGACTCATACAAGGTAGGTACGATTCATATGATGATTCATAGGTTTTTTCTTTGAATTACATCTCTGAACCTCACCACGCCTCCTGCTACAACTCAGAGGATGCTATCGTGAGTCGTATTGAGAGCCGTAGCAGCTGCTCTTTTAGCAGTTTTTCTGCCTCTTGTTTTTTTTTTCCCTGCACACTGAGCACACATTAGTTCAATAACTTGGGTTTCCTCCCAAGAAGTTCTTGATTTAACATCACGGCACGACGCAGGTGGCCCGGTTACTCATACTTCACCAAGCCACAACTTGGGTTGCCTCCCAAGAAGCACCTGACTTAACATCATGGCACGATGCAAGTCTCTTGACTACTTAGAATTCGTCAACTAACTCATACTCATCCTCCAGTGCTAAGATTACACTGTATTCCATAGGTTGCTGCATTGTCCGACAGATGTTGAAAGTGACCTCCTCTTTGTTTATTCTGAACTTCATCTAGCCAGCCTCCACATCCACTAAGGCCCTCCCAGTCGTAAGGAATAGTCTCCCCAGAATGATAGGGACATCATAATCAACTTCGCAAATCAAATTCACGAAGTCAGTTGGGAATATGAATTTGTCCACCTTGACTAGTACACCGAACAAGATCCCCACTGGTTTTTTCACAGTTCTGTCGGGCATTAGTAGCTACATAGTGGTAGGTGTGGGGGCTCCTATGCTCAATCTCTTGAAGATTGCCAAGGGAAACAGATTGATGCTTGTTCCCAGATCATAGAGTGCCCTTGCGAACTCGACATTGCCAATGGTGCACGGTATAGTGAAAGCAATTGGATCTTCCTTCTTTTGAGCCAAGACCAATGTAGCTATGGCACTATAGTGATGTACATTGTCAACCGGCTCATAGCTTACGGACCTCATCTTCGTCACCAAGTTCTTCATAAACTTAGCATATCCCGACATTTTTCCCAATGCCTCTACCAATGGTATGTTCACAAATAGTTGGTTATGCATCGAAAGGAATATCTAGAACTACAATTTTCCGCCCTTTTCTTCATTTTTTGAGGGAACGGTGGCAGTGGTCGTGGGATAGCTCTATGGACTTGAGTTGCTCCTTGATTAATGTCAGGTTCCTTGTCCTCTATCGGGGCCTATGGCAACTCAACACTCTCCATCTCAGCACTCTTATCACTTTCCTCAATAATGCTATCTTACTTCCGTTCAACTACAACCGGAATAGGGGAGTCAACTATGGTGTTATCACTCCTAGTCATCACCTCTATGCTGACAGTTGCCCAAGCTGCTGCTAAATTTGCTTGATGGCGGTTGCATGAGATTCCACTCTCTGACCCATACTAGATATGTCACCACGGATCTCCTTCAATTGATCATAAGTGGACCTCACCTTCTTCAGCATCTCAGCCATCATGCTTTCAAACTTTTATTGCCCAGCCTCTCCCTCTCATGAATTAGGAGGCACATAAACTCCAGCCCTGTCATTGCGGTAGCCATCGTTTCTTCTCCATTCTCCATCTCGCTCACGACTTTGGCTCCTCTCTCTATACCCATTTCGGTTGTATTTGTCTCTGTATTGATTCCGACCTTGGTTTGCAGAACCTTTGCGCCAATTGTCTTGTCCAGACGCTTGGGCGTTGGCTAGGAAACTCACCACTTAGCTATCCAGGAAATTTGCCTCTTCCTCGGAATCAGAGTGATCATCTCCAAACTCCATTCCTTGTGTCACAACTGCATTTACCCTTTTGGCTCCTACTCCCATGATGTGCTTTGTAAACAAATCCAACGATGTGCACATGTGGGCCAATTCTTTGTTGCGTTCTTCTTCCTTCCTACGTTGGTCTGTTGTCAAACCAACAACATACGCACCCACCACTACATCAGCCTCCCCTGTATGTCATACCCTGTTTGTCTTAGTCACCCTGTAAAGGATTGTAGCAGCTTGCTCCCAAGTGTTACTCATTAGTGCTCCTCCTTCCACTGTGTCTGCAACAACTTTTGTGCTATTATTTAAAGACCAGTGAAAAATTTCCAATAAATTGTCATCTGGGATTTTATGGTTCGGGCACTTTGTCAACTTCTTCTTGAACCTTAGCCAGGTTTCATGAAGTGCCTCTCCCTTGAGTTGTCAGAAATAGTATATCTCATCCTTTAGGTGCAACATTCTAGAGGGGGGAAGAATCTTTCCAACAAGGCCTACTTGAGTTCCCTCCAGTTAGTTATGGAGTCATTGGGCAACTCCGATAACCATAAAGTGGCTTCCCTTGCTAGAGAGAAGGGGAAAAGTCTATGTCGTATGGCATCTTGACTAACTTAGGGAAACCTGTAGGCCTTGCATATTCCTATGAAGTTCATCAACCTGTATGACCAGCATTAACTACCTCTTCTCTTACATCTTCTGCATCCTAAAGTGCAGCTTGCCGAGCGAACTCAGCTTGCCTAGCTTCTTCAGCTATGCGGGCATCTCTTTGTTCTTGGTTCTCAATCTTGTGTTGTGTTCATTCAATTTTTGGGTTCAACGGAATCAGGGGATCTCCACTACTCTGAGTGCTTGGCATTCACCGAAAAACATCCTGTGGGTATAAAAAACAAAAAGAAAACGTAATTAAGGAAATAACTACCAGAAAGTCAAATACAAGCAAATAATTTAGTCTTAGCCATATTCCCAGCAACGGCGCCACCTTTTGATAACACTCAAACCACATCTCCTTCAGTAGTATGAAGTGGACATTGTCAATAAATAAGCCAATAAGAGGTTGGGGTCGATCCCATAGGGAATATGGAAGAGCTAGACTAAAGCCAGTAAGTGAACTTGTTAGGTAGTTACTCCAAATAGGGGGGTTCTAAAGAAAACAATAATTAAAAAAATAGTTAAAGCTTTAGTTGAAATTAAGAATGAAAGATAACTAGGGTATTGTGTTCCCCATGGGTTCATAACTGCTTCGGGTATACATACGTGATCATCACCAATGTTTACTTGTAAAACTGATAACATAGGTTCATTAAAACGACTGACCCGTCCTTATTGAATGACTATACTCAAACATCGGGTTAGGTCTCATGAGAAATTGAAAATTAACCATTATCAATATGTCCCAAATTTAACTATCATGCGACCACAACTCTAGTTAATAGAATAATCATCAAGATCAAGGCTTTGTTGTAGTTCTCTTTTCCTAATCTCTGCCTCTCTAGGCTCAAGAAAGTAAAGAATTCAGCCATATCCTAATGTTGTACACCGTTAAGAAACATTTAAGCCTGAAGAGAATACAATACAAGTGTTTTTCATTGGTTTTGAATCACTTTTATGTAACCCTAGCTTGTTAATTCATCACGGTTCCCACAACCCTAGCTATGGAGGTTTTAGCCTCTCATAGTTTCAAGATTGTGATTTCCATTCATATTTAAATACATAAATCAATACATAAAATTATGGATGAGAAAAAAACTTTGTTGATTAATCAGCAAAATCCTCAAGAACAATATGAAGATCAGAAGAAAACCAAGCAAGGTTGATCACATGCTGAACAACTCAATTCTGACGTTTAAGTCACCTCAATTTCATTGTTAATCTGTTCTAATTACTCCTAATTACCTCTCTCTAATAAAAATAAAACATATAACGTATTTATACAGACATAAATATCCTTTTCCTAGGCTAAAAGGGTGTATTTCCATAACTAAAGTCGCCTGCAGCACGACTTGTCCTATGACCCGTAGCAGGTATGAAAGGGTTGTACCTGTTTCCGGTAGGTCATTGGCTTGCTAAAATTTGGCTAAGTGTTGGACCTTCGTATGACTCGTACATGCTTCCTACGAGTCGTACTGAGCTTTCGTGGCTTCAATCTGAGACTTTAAAGAACTTCATCACGAGTTCTTTGGTATGACTCGTACCTTGCTTCCACGATTCATACAGTCTATCTGTAGCAGGAGTCAGCTTGTTGTGCAAATTTTCTGAATCTTCCCACGAATTCTTCACTACGGCCCATACAAGCTTTGCAAGACTCATACTGAGAGTCATAGGATACACCTTTTCATCCTTAGCCATCTGAAACTTCTCACGACCAACAGTACGACTCATAGCACCTTCCTACGGCTCGTACTGAGGACTACGAGTTAAGCCTATTTTCTGCACTTTCAGGCTATCTTTTGCACATTTTTGCTCAAAAACATATTTATTGTGTAACCAAAGAAAAGTGCCTTATATCCATATAAATATACCTAAGTCCATGTTATTTTCTTAGTTTTGAGCGTCGAAGGTGCTGTAAACTCACATCACATCAAAAAACACATAATTAAATACTTACAATGATGATTGAAATAAAACCTGCTATAGATATTGCAAGAAAATATGATGGACACACTCAAGAACAATTGAGAAATCCAAGGTTTTGATTCTCAAGAATTGCTCTT
The DNA here is from genome assembly GCA_018107945.1 of Datura stramonium. Taxonomy (NCBI): domain Eukaryota; kingdom Viridiplantae; phylum Streptophyta; class Magnoliopsida; order Solanales; family Solanaceae; genus Datura; species Datura stramonium. Next base: position 186,453 of record JACEIK010001618.1, on the reverse strand, counting down.
CGATGTTGTCAAAAATTAATTACAAACTTGAAAATAATTGACAACCAACTAATTTGGACCTTTTTCTCTCCTAAAAAAACGTAAAACATATTTATACAGATAATAAAATCCTTTTCCTAAGTTAACAAGGAAATAAAAAAATCTGATGCCGACACATCCTACGACTCATCCTACGACCCGTAACAGGATTGTACAGGTTGTGCCTTGCTCCGTACATTCCTTGGCTTCTATAGAATTGGCTAAGTGTTGGCATATGGTACAACTCATAAGATGATCCCACGAGTCGTACAATCCATTCGTGGTTTAGTTTTGAGAATTCTGGCATCGTCTTAAGATTTCTATAAGTGTCTTGGTATGCCTCGTACCTTGCTCCCAAACTCATAACGGCTTGTCTTTTCATTGGAACTGCCAAGTCCTTAAAATCACTGAAGCTTTCAATGACTCCTGGTATGGGTTGTTGGTAGATGTTATGATTCATAGGTACTACTTGTATTAGGAGACTTAAACTGTGCAACATTCTCTAAAATATTCCATGACTCCAGTTACGGCTTGTACCATTTTGGTACGGCTCATACTATGATTCATACTTTTCCTTTAGCTTGTTCCAGCCTTCTGAGCTTTTCCACGAGTCTCAATACATCTTGTACAATCTTGGTATGACTCGTATTGGGATCAATACTTTTCTCCTTTTCTGTAGGTTTTGCACATTTTTTCTCCAACACCTATTTTCCCTAAAAATAGTAAAAACACCTCATATCCGTATAAATATACCTAAGTCCATGCTATTTATCCAGTTTTAAGCGTTGAAAGTGTTGTAAACTCACAACACATCAGACTTCCCCAGTTTTACATTATTATTTTTGAGACATTATGGAATACCCCAAAAACCCTAAGATCAAACCTAGGAGTTGAAATAGAGAAAATAGGATTTTTTGCACCAAGTCATAGGACGACTGATTTCTACAGGTATGTAAGGCTTTGAATGGGTGTATCCATCCACTCCCATGCCCAATCCTTCTTCAATTCATGAAATTCTAGTTGACGAATCTATGGGGTTTTAACCCAATATGTTGAATTATGATGCCCATCCATGAAAGTTCATGTTTTATAAATTATGCTGCCCTCAGGTTCATCCTCACTCTTAGAAAGCTTATCGAAGTTAGTAACTGCTTGATTGGTGAGTCCTCATCCTTCGAGGGCTAGACTTTCAGTTTCCCTTATGTATTTCAAGTTTCAATATTGTTGAGTTAGTTGGGATCTTGTCCCATCAACTCGTCCAGATTAGAGGCTTTTTAGACTTATATATATAATTAGCTTCGGATGTTTATTCTGATGTTATATTTAAGTTAGACTTCCGCTGAGTTTATATTGTTTATTCTTCAGTTGTTGATTGAATTAGATGTATGCTTATGTCATGGGTAGACTTGGGGTCTCTCGGGGTCCCTTGTCCTTAGTCCACGATCCGGGTCTCCGTTTGGGTCATGACAAACTTTATATCAGAGCCATAGGTTTTGAAGAGCCCTAGGGTGTCTGAAAGCCGCATTGAGTACAGTATTTTTCTTGAGTGTGAAGCGCGCCACACTTATGATGATGAGGCTACAAGACGTTTAAGAAATTTCCCCTTCTTTCATGATCTAAGTCAAGCGAAGAAATGTCTTTCAATCCTTCTAATTCATGTGATTCACAATTGTAGAATAATGGCTCCTAAAAGAATGAACGGAAGGAGGAAAAGAGGTGGTGAAGACCAAGAGGATGGAAATTGTTATGGGCATAAGCCAGCTCCACCAGTTCAAAAGCCTCAGGCATCGGAACCGGTTGCCCATGCTGAGTTCTGGGCCGTTATTCAGATGCTTGCATAGGATATGACTGCCTAGGTCAATCAACAGGCCATTGCGCATGTCCCGCAAAATGGTAATGCAGCGGCGGCTCGAGTCAGAGATTTCTTGAGGATGAATCTGCTGGAGTTCCTTGGTCCAATGTAGACGAGGACCCATATGAGTTTGTTGATGAGATTGTCAAGATCACCCAGGTCATGGGGGTGAATGCGGTGGAGTGCACTGAGTTAGCCTTTTATCAGCTAAAAGGGTCGCGCATATGCGGTTTCGTCAATGGAAGGAAACGGGTCGTAGGAGCGGAGTCAGGTCACTTGGGAAAAGATTCCATGTTGGATTTTTAGATAGGTTCTTCCACGGGAGATGAGGGGATTGAAAGTAGTTGAGTTTTGAATTTGAAACAAGGAAGAATGATTGTACAAGTATGCTAGAAAGTTCACTCGCTTATCCAAAATATGCTCTGGAGTTGGTAGCCAATCGGGAGGATGCGGGTGAGTAATTCGTTTATGGGGTCACGAGGTTATTTGGACAATGAGCTGCGGGATAGCCATGCGCACTAGGATATGGACTTTCCTCGGATAGTGTTTTACGCTCGAGCGGATGGAGAGCGGCACGGTCGAGAAGAGGGAGCGAGAAAGTGGGCCGAGGACCAAGGACCATAGATTCTCACGGCCAAAGGTCGGTGGCGGGCGGCACCGGGTCGGACCCACCGAGATCATCGGCCCCAACATCTTCAACATTGAGTGTGCCATCCAAGCCCAAACATGATTAGAGGGGGGCATCGGAGCTCTCGAGGTCATAGCGATCAGACAACGCGATTCTGACATCATTGTCCACGAGGTTTGATCGAGTGCACATAGGCAAGTGTTTGGCGAGTTGAGGAGCTTTTTGAATGTGGAGAGAAGCCCCGGACACATGCTTAGAGATTGGCTAGCTACAAGACGGGATTAGGTTGTGGGCGGGCCAGCTTCTATCTCGGCAACCTCTCGCACGCTCGGCTTTGTCCAGGGCATCTACTAGCATAGGCGCGGCGGCGCTTGAAGAGATTATATGCTTTAGTAACTTTGTCGAAGCGGAAGCATCCGGATATGGTCACCTGTGCTATTGAGAGTTTTCCATGTTTATACATATGCTTTTCTACATCAGGAGGCCCTACCCTATCCTTTGTAACACCTTATGTGGCCGTGGCTTCCGAGTCAGTCCTGATGTCTTGTCGGAACCTTCTCGGTTTCCCTCATTAGGTGACTAAGTTATAGTAGACGAGGTGTATAGAGATTTCCCAATCTAAATCCTTCATAAGGTCACCTTAGCAGATTTGTAGAGTTAGTCATGACCGATTTCGATATTATTCCGACATGGATTGGCTATTCGCATGCTATGCTTGATTAATTGTATAGCCTAGATAGTAGTATTTAGGTTTCGAGTGTGAGCCGGTCTTAGAATGGAAGGGTAATGCGGGCGTACTTTGTGGTCGATTCATTTCCTACCTTAAGGCCAGGAAGATGATTTCTAAGGGTTGCATGTACCATCTACTTAGGGTTAAGGGCGTTGAATGCGAGATCCACTGCCATCCGATTCGTACCGGTAGTACGTGAGTATCAAGAGGACTTTCCCTGCGATTTTCCGGTGTTCCTCTTTGGCGGGAGATTGATTTCGGTATTGACCTCCTTCGCTACGCAAACTATAGCTATTCCTCATACAAAATGGCTCCAGCAGGAGTAAAAGAGTTAAAAAGTAGTTGAAGGACCTGTTAAGGGTTTCATTAGACCGAAAGTCTCCATGGGGTGCACAGTTTTATTTGTCTAATAGAGAAGGATGGTACGCTTCGAGATGTGCGACTATCGCGGTGAATAAGGTCACTTAAGATTGAAACGAGGTATACTTTGTCCAAGATCGATGATTTGTTTGACCAGCTTCAGGGTGCCAAGTGTTTCTCCAAGATTGATCTTAGATTTGGGTATCATCAGCTTAGGGTTCGGGAATGTGATATCTCGACGGCCTTTAGGACTCGATATGGTCATTATGAGTTTGTCGTTATATCTTTTGGATGGACAAATGTTCTGGGCCTTTATGGACACGATGAACGAGGCATTCGAGGAAATATCTACTCATGTTCATGATTGTGTTCATTGATGACATCCATATATAGGAGTGAGTGGAGCATGCCGCTCATTTTAGGTAGTGCTTCAAACTCTCAAGGATCAACAACTATATGCAAAGTTCGGCAAGTGTGAGGTTTGGTTGAACTTCGGTTGGCATTTTTGGGCCATGCGGTATTGAATGAGGGCATAAAGGTAGATTCTCAGAAAATCGAAGCGGTGAAGAATTGGCCTAGACCGGTGAATCCTTCGGATATTTGGAGTTTCTTGGGCTTAGCAGGCTACTATCGGAGATTTGTTGAGGGTTTTTCATCAATTTTTGTACCATTGATCGAGCTTACTTAGGAAAAGGTGAAGTTTCAATGATCGGAGGCTTGTGAGAAGAGCTTCCATGAATTGAAAGACGACTCACTACCGCACCGGTGTTGACACTACTTGAGGGTATGGGCGAGTTTTGTGTTGTATTGTGATGCTTCCAAGAATCGGGCTCGGTGTGTGATGCAACGAGGGAAAGGTAATAGCATATGCCTCCACATAATTAAAGATCCATGAGAAGAATTATCATACCCATGATCTAGAGTTGGCGAGGCGGTGGTATATGCCTTGAAGATATAATTCGACATTATTTATAAGGGTCAGTGGATATTTATGGATCAACAAAAGTCTACAATATGTGTTCACACAAAAGGATCTTAATCTACGGCAAAGGATGTGGTTAGAGCTACTCAAGGACTATGATATTAGTGTTCTTTACCATCCGGGTAAGGCTAATGTAGTTCCAGACGCACTTAGTAGGCTTTCTATGGTGAGTGTGACCCATGTGGAGGAAGGAAAGAAAGAGCTGGCAAGAGATGTCCATCGACTAGCAAGGTTGGGAGTGAGGTTGGTCGACCAAACCGATGGTGGTGTTGTTGTTTGAGTGGATCAAAATCATGCTTTGTGGTTGATGTTAAATATAGGCAAGATGAGGACCCAATTTTGAAGAAATTGAAGGAAGTTGTGCGGAGTCAAAGGTGGAGGATTTCTCCCAAGGGGAAATGGTGTGCTTCGATAGAAAGGGTCGCTTGTGTGTTCCGGGCGTTGATGGTTTTGATGGGCCAGATATTATAAGGCACATGGTACCGGATATTCTATCCATCAGGGATCACGAAGATGTATCACGATTTCTGAAAATCTATTGGTGAAATGGAACGAAGAAGGATATTGCGAGTTCGTAGCCGAGGTGTCCAAATTGCCAACAAGTAAAGGTTGAAAATCAAAGTGGGAGGAGTACTTCATGACAATAGCATTCTACTTGAAAGTGCAGAATAGATCAGCATGGATTTCATAAAGAGGATTACCTCGTACTAAGTCGACCTCAGTTCTATTTGGGTGGTGGTGGACGGGTTTGCAAGGTTGTATACTTTCTACCGTCAAAACCACAAATTCGGTGGATGATTATACTTAGCCCATGTCAGGAGTTGGCGTGATTACGTGAAGTACCCTTGTCTATTATCTCAAAGCCAAAGGTACTCGGGGTTTCTCTGAGTTTTAGCGGTCATTTCGGAAGGGGCTTGGGACTCGGATTAAGCTCGATTACAACCTTTCATCAAAAAAGATGTCCGGGCGAACGAACAATCTAGAATCTCGGGGACATGTTGAGAGAATGTGTGTTGTACTTTAAGGGTAGTTGGGATCATTTTGCCTCTATTGAGATTTGCTTATCACAATAGTTATCACTCTAGCATCCGAATGGCACTATTCAGGCTCTCTGTGGGTGGAGATGTAGATCGCCCATCGGATAGTTTTAGGTTGGTGAGGCAGCTATGATAGGGAAGAATTCGGTTCATGAGGCTATGGTGAAGGTTCGGTTGATAAGGAGACGGTAGAAGCTGCTCGAGTTGTCAAAAGTCATATCGATGTGAGGAGGACGATTTGGAGTTTGAAGTAGATGATTGGGTATTTACGAAGCTATCTCCATGCGGAAGTCATGGGTTTGGAAATAGGAAATCTTAGTCCCATCTATGTTGGTCCTAAGTTATTAGAAAGGGTTGGGAAAGTAGCGTATGAGTTGAACTTTGCCCTTAGAGTTATCTTCCGTGCATACATTGGGCATAATTGCTTTCCCAAGTGCTATTTTATAGCTTAATTTAGTCATATTTGTCTAATTATACACTTACATTCTTATATGATTTTGTAAATTTGGGTATACACTAACCAAAATGATTAGTCCTTTTTTGTAAATTTGTAAAATGCATTGTAAAATGCATATGAGGGACTAAATAATGATGGGTGAAGTGAAGGAATGGAGTTGGAAGTGAATTGCAAAAGATGGCAAGGAAACATGCCATGGCAAGGTTGGCTGCGCCAGGCATCGTGCCATGTGTGCATGTGCCGCGCCCAGCGCCGTGCCACGCCAATGCCATGCGCATGAAATGATGCCTTCCAAGGCGCCTGCGCGCCAGCATCCGTGCCACGCTAGGCACTTCTGCACGCCGCAGGCCGTGTCACGCTGGCCATTGTGTAGGACAAGCACCGTGCTATGCCAGCTACCGCTCCATGCCTCGGTCAAGAAAGTTTCAAGTGCAATTTCCAGTAAGCTGCCACGTTACCTCCGTGTCACGGAGACAAATTGGCACGTTCTCCTCCATGCCACGGAGCCATTCAATGACAGACCAAAAATTGCAAATTTCCTTTTTACTATAAATTTAACCCTTAGCTTCTAAAATCATTTGTCACGAAATATTTTCTGAAAACTGTAGAGGAGTGAAGGGAGAAGTGAAGAACTCACCTAGGGTTCACTAATTTTACATTCTCTTTTACCTATTATTGTAAGTACTCCACTTTAACGATGCTTTTAAGTTATTTTACGAACATGAGTGGCTAAAATACTTCCCCTAGGATTGAGGCCACGTGATATGATTGTAATGCATGAATTCGTTTTGGTTTGAGTTGTTAATTGTTGTTTTATCTTACATTCCTTATTATGGTTGTTTTTATGCTTGATCACCATGAAAACATGCATGTTAAGCTAGGTAAATGCTTGAGAGAGTAACCGTAGGCTAGAACAAGAGAATGTAGGGAGCAAGTTCTTATCATACGATAGGATTCGCGGTTAGGATAGAAATTATACCTAATTTTCCTTGCTTGGTTGATAAAACGAGATGATAGCAAGACACTGACTTAGAATTGTCACTCCACCACTAGTAGAAGTAGTTGTGAAGGTAAGTTAGGTTAAATGATTAGAGGTATGAAAGTCCCTAATCAAGAGCACAAACCCCATAAACCACATCCACATAGTTGAATTGCCCACGAACTAGGATGTCACATCCCCGCTCAATGATGTAGTTGTGAATCTAGTTTGTCGTGTTTAGAGGCTAGGTAGACCATGAACATCGCATTTTCCAACTATGTGGGACGACAATTGATAATTTCATACGTGAACCATTACAAAGTGTAGCATTGCATGATTATCCGGCCTTAGCTCTAGTTGCTTATTAAATCGTTTCTAGATTATTTTGTGACCACCCTAAAACTTAATTATAATTTACCGAAAACTTCTATAATCAACACTTGTGAAGGTTAATCTTACACTTGAACTTCATAATTCACTGAATTGGTCTATTCCCTGTGTGTTCGATATCCGGCTCTTAAAAAGGGCCACTATATTACTAGCTCTCTAGTGATTTTTAATTTCCTGAAGTGTTGAGAAACTTGGTCTTAGTCTGATATATTGCAGGTGAAGGGTTGTCCTTGCAGAGCTAGCAAGGAATAGAGAGCTAGTGGAACCGTTGCTTGAACCTGAACGTCAACTTCATTTAGGCAGGAGGGAAGTTCTAGAGCGAAAGCTAAAGAGACTTTAGGAGAGGTTACAACAACACCCACCAGTAGGGCAAGCGAAGTTGTTACCTGAAATCACGGAAGCCCGACCAGTTTGCGAAGTGGCTATCTCACTAGCGACAAATGTGACCTCTAGTATCCGCAAACCGGAACCTGGAGGGAACTTTGAATTGAAACAGAATATGGTGCAGCTGTTACATTCTAGTGGCCA